>JASDQU010106001.1:194383-208733 GCA_032191745.1 Picea mariana | reverse complement strand
ATTAATGACTCTATTTCAACAAGGCAACTTAGGTGTTGACATCATGTTCCTGTTCAATATTCTGCATATATTATAGCTTCTTCTATTTGATAATATCCGTGCATATAAAAAATGTTACGTCATATATATATATATATATATATATATATATATATATATTATTTTATTTTTTAATTTCTATTGCTTATGGGTTTCAACGAAATTTGCGAACCAAAAAACACCCTTCAAATTGGAAGATGCTTTACATTTGGATCACAAATAATCTATTAATATATATTAATATGAATACTATTGGAATAAATATAAACAAATTCTCTTTAAATTTTCCTTGTCTTCTTCCCCTCTATTATCTCTTTGTGATTCTATATTTAGTCGCATTTCTATGATCACGACTTCCCGGGTTCGTGGATTTATAGATGCTCATATTCATCTATATATTCACATCATGAGCTCGACCGACTGYGGTCCCTTTCAATACTTACCAATTATCTGACCACCGGGTCCCAGGTTTGTGCTATCGAACACTCATGCCCCCTATTCYGTCATATACATATTGTACCCAAAAACTTCCGTGATCTACAATTTATGCTTTTACTAGTGAGAACTCCCTAGGGGTTCGAAAATATTGGCATTAATAAATGAATAGTAAATGTTGTTCTGTGAGATACTTAGCCCTTTTTCCCTTTTCTTCTTCCCGTCTATTATCCATTTTTGGTTATATACTTAGTCGCTTTTCTATGATCGCGGGTTCCTGGGTTGGCGGACTGACAGATATTCATCTCCATCTATATCCTCACATGACGAGTTCGACCGACTACCATTCCTTTCCATACTTAGCCAATTTTATGGCCACGGTTTTCGGGGCCAACGTTATTGAACTATGTTGCTACTTGTTCCATGATATACATCTTGCACTCAAAACTTCTGTGATCTACAATTCCACCTCGGACTCCTCAAACTCACAAGATTCACTCTACCAGGGTTCACAAAAGTTTCAAAGCATCTATCACTACCTTCCAGCCCCACTACCTTCGCGCCCTTCCCAATGCACATTAATTATGGTTTTACTAGTAACAACTGAACACACTGGTACGAAACAATTGTCATTAACAAGTAAAAAAGCTCGAGGACATATCCCATTAACACGCATTAAACCACCATTTACAGTACTCAGAACGATCGCCGTTCATTTCTATACTTAGCCAAATTTTCCCACCTGTTCCGTGATATACATCTTGCACCCAAAACTTCCGTGATCTACAATTCCACCCTGGGCTCCTCCAACTCGCAAGCTTCACTTTACTCGAGTTCATAAAAATTTTCAAACCATTTATGGCTCCCTTCCATCCCCACCACAATTGCACCCTTCCCAATGCACATTAATTATTTCGACCTCTAGATTAACTTCTATTGTTCCGTGACCTACAAATAACACCCGAACCTCTGCGATATACAAATTGACTGTCAGACTCCCACATCATCCCCTCTTTCATGTTACACATTATGCATTCAAATGTTCTGAGCGATAGAATTTGACTGTTGGGGCCTCACATCTTCTGGGGAAACCTTGTCACCCTATTTTGGATCCTCAGGTTGGCGGGTTCACGAAATCTCCAATTCCTAGTCACTGTTTCTTGTGCCGACCACCTTCGTACTTCTTTCCAAATATGAAAAAAAAAAGGTTTAATGCTAAGAGTTCATCATGAAACAATTGTAAATATCATCATTAATAAGCAATATCCTCGAGGATACAGTCACACTGACTTTCCCTACACAAATTGTCTAGAAACATGCAGAAAAGATCTTGCCAGGTAATGGGAAAGCTATTACAAATTTCAATATATTATCGAAAACAAGTCTAGCCTACCGTTTCCCTATTCCATACTTAGACATTGTTTTGATTGTGGGTTCCCGGACTGACGGGCTCAAAATTGTGTTTCGAATCTTCTGCGACTTGCAAACAATACCTGGAGTTCCGCGATATACAATTTGTGTGCTGGAATGCCCTGTCATGACCCCAACTGTCCACCGTTCCTTTCAATACTTAGCCACAAGTTGGTTGTATGTTCATGACATGGTACATTTCCATGGTTGCACATGCTGTAACCACTGTGTATCGATTTTGGCCTATGATTTCCCTGTTCCATACTTAGACACTTTTTCGATTGCGGGTTCCCGGACTGGTGGGCTCAGGATTGTGTTTCCAATGTTCCACGACTAGCAAACAGTACTCGGAGTTTTGCGATATACAATTTGTCCGCAGGAATGCACCATCATTCCCTCTTCTGTGTTATGTGTTCTACGATCAACACTTTCGAGAAATACAATTTGACCCTCGAGCCCTCACCTCTGCTGGTTGTATCTTGTAGCCCTATTTTGAAGCCCGACCAACCACTTTCGATAATTAGCCATTCCTTAATTGCTATTCCCTATCCCCGCCACCTTCGTACTTATTTCTGGATATGCAATTAGTAATATTTAATGCTAATACTTCATCATGCAGGAACCTTAAACATGTCATTAATGAGCGAAAGGATCAAGGAGATCTCCCACACTTCTGCCATATACAAATTGACCACTGGACTCCCACATCATCCCCTCTTCCATGGTACACATTTTGCACTCAAAAGTTCCGAGACATACGATTTGACCCTCGGGAAGTCACATCTCCTAGGGAACCAATGTGACCCTAGTTTCAAGTCCGTCCGACCGCTTTCCATACTTGCCCATTTCATGGAATCTCTTTCGCGGATCCTCGGGTTGGTAGGTTCACRAAATCTCCAATTCTTAGTCACTATTTACTATGCCCGCCACCTTCGCACTTATTTCAAAGTATGCAACGACCAATTTTTAATGCTAACAGTTCATCATGCAACAACCGTACAGACCATCATTAAAAAGAAAAAGGCTCAAAGAGACAGTCACATTGACTATCGCYACAGAAATTTCCTAGAAACATGCAAAAACGATCTTGCCAGGTAATGGGATATTTATTACAAATTTCAATATATTAGCGAAAATGAGTCTAGCCTACCGTTTCCCTATTCCATACTAAATCCACTTTTTCGATTGCAGGTTCTCGGATAGGCGGGATCACGATTGCGCTTCCATTGTTCCGTGGCCTGCAAACAATACCCGAAGTTTCACAATATACAAATTGACCTATGGACTGTCCCATCATGCCCTCTTTCGTGTTATGCATTTTTCACTCTAAAAGTTCTGAGACATACAATTTGACCCTCGRGCCCTCACCTCTAATGGTTGTACCTTGTAACCCTATTTTGAAGCCCGCCCGATCACTTTCGATAATTAACCACTCCTTAATGACTCTTTYGCATCCCYGTGACCTTTGTACTTATTTCTAAATATGCAATTGGTAACCTTTCATGCTAACAAATCATCATGCACGAAACCGTCAACATTGTCATTAATGAGTGAAATGCTCGAGGAGATCTCCCATTAATACACATTAAACCAAGATCTGTGGAGAGTTATATTATCCCTTCCGATTGTTCATCTCAAACACGGTTCGTCACATTGGCATGCTCACGAAATTTCCAATCCTTAATTTCTCTTTGATGTACCCTCCATATTCACACTTCTAGGTATGCAATTACTAGTCTTTAATGCTAACAACGCATCATGCAATAACTACTGAGATTGTCATTAATGAGAGAAAATCTCGAGGATATCTCCCATTCACATGCATTGGACCAAGATTTGCAGAGGGTTATATTATCCCTTCCATCTCTTCATTTCAAACATCGTTTGGAGCAAACAAATGTTCTTGTAAACTTATGGCAGCAGCTTGACAACAATTTTGTGGAGATATAATGAATATCTTCGGATGTGAGGACCATAAATTCTAGTGGTCTAGGGCATACTCTAACTATTCATCCTGTTTCACTCGGAACAAAGTGATTTGGACCTATGGAATCGCTCGTACATGATTCCTCCCTAAGGTTTTTGATAGTAAGGAGGTGGTATCTTGGTGCACCAAAAATATATCTAAAAGCAAAGAATTGTTCCACTTCGCGACCATTCTCCTATTTATTTGTCACCTCAGGTCTTTCGCAAGATGTTAAGATTGCCAGATCCAACATTGACCTTCAGAGGACAAGACTGCAAGTAGTTCCTAGAAAAACATGATAATGGGTTGGACCTCTTACCTGAGTTCCTCGAATACCTGACAACAATTCTTGAAGATATCACGAAGTTGCAGGTTAGTTCCTTTAGAAATCCATTCCGGGAAATTGCTTGGTTGTTTACAAGAATAACGGGACAAGAATCCACAACAAGCATTTTCTGCATAGTTCTTTATATTTTGTACTTCAGAGTCAAGGAAAAATCCATTTTTGATTGGGGGAAGCTAATTTCCATTGAAATCTGTTTCCAACTATCACAATTCAAAGAAGAGAATAACTTTTATATGTCATCCTACTTGATTTTCACGATAGCACATTGTTGTTTGTTTCCAAAACTGTCTCTGTCCAAGAAAATAAACTATGAATTCGGTCCAGTAACATTCTTGTACGAGGCCTTGTGGAGGCACAAGGCCTCCCATTTTTTTATGAGGTTTTTAATGAATTTGTCTCGGTTTTCAAAGATTTTTTATTAGGAAAGGATGCTCCTTGGATGTCTGGCTAGGCAACCAAGTTTTTGGACAGGAATGGGACACTTGAATGAAAGGAAAATTACAGTGTAATAATGATCTTTGGCTCCAAGGAGAATCCTGATTTCCTTCCATGTCACATCACGAACAAGATGTTTGTTACAGAAATGGCAAGGCAATACAACTACTGGTTGCATTTTTTCCATGGCAAGAAAGAAAAATAGTTTATTCCTCTGCCCTGGAAAGTTGGGGACTTCGTGTTTAGAAACGTCAACAAGATTGACGAATTCGTAGGCCATTTCAAGAACTTGAACCTAAAATATGCTGAAATCTAAGAGGGTTTGACCCTAATGGGATTTTCGAGAACATTTACTATCAGTTGGCCTTAGCAGCTATTTTATCCATAGATGCATGATCGAAGACAGAGACAGTAATGACAACACTCCTGCTCCTGAAAATGGAGACGTAGAGACATTGAAAAGCACAACTGAATTGTACAGATAATAGGTAAAATACTCCGGTGAGAAGAGTGTCCAGTCCCCGACCAACACTCCCAAGAGCACGAAATCACAGAGCATCGCTTCAACGGCCCACCCTAGTAAGAAAGCAACCCAGAAATATTCAAATGGAGGAGGAGATAAGAACCCTACTTGCGGAAAAATTGATAGTTATCACAAGCTTCCCGTGACGAAGAAGAGAAAAAACATTGTAGGGCAGGTGGAAGAGCCCAAAACTGAAATTGAGCACATGCAACTTGAAACTTCTGTGGATGACGTGTTCCACAAAGTTGATCCACCCACAGACACGATGCACAATAGTTCGACAATGGAAATAGCTAAGACCGACATTTTTGATGAAGATGAATCCTTCATATTCCAGAGCATTGTTTTTGACAACCAATCTAAAAATTTAATTATTGAAAAGAGAGATGTAACAAATAAGAAAGGGAAATATTGTTCAGAGATTAAACTTAGAAAAATGTAGCTGTCCCAAATCTCCCGATTTCACCGTGCAACCACAGATTCTCTTGATGATTCCATTGGAGGAATTGAAGCGGAGAATGCCAAACTGAACGACTGAATCAAGGAATTGGAGGAGGCTTTGATTCCTACCCTAGTGTTTTCTAGTCCTTTAGAAAAAACCGTGCCTAGCACCCCTGCAGCCAAGTTAAAAGGATCCTCCAGCCTCCTCACATCTTGTAGAGGCTATGTAGAGAAGAATATCAAGAAAAGAATGCAACTAATTACTGAAGCCTGAGAAACATCACAAAATATAGCTTCCTTTCGAACAAGGGAAAATGATTTTCATGAACATTTGCAGACGAATTTAAAAAATGAAGAATGTTTCTATCTATAGACAATGATCCCTTTTGGCAACTGTGTCATCAAAATCTCAGATATGAAAATAAGACAAGAGGATCTCCCCTCCYCAAACCGGATCAAACAATTAAAATCATGTTGGAAAGAGAAAGTTAAGAATCTGCAGCTCATTGTCGAATCATGTGAACAAGCCATATCAGAGAAAGAAGAATTATTCAGAAACCTGACCCAAATAGACTTAGCCGAAAGTACCAACGAGGTTCAAGACCCAAAATTAATCCTCAAATCCTTGTCCTTAACCAAGCAACCCTTCGATGAACAAGTTGATATTTTAAAGGGGTTTTCTTTAGAAAATTTTTATGACATCCTTGAATATGGTGAAGATGACATCGAGAACTAGCTAGTGGACTATTCGACACATAATGAATAAAATAAATAGGCTATGCATAGTATTTCTATGGATATAAGGAAATTAGAAAATGAGGTTTTCAACATAGAAATCTGGGATGAAATCAACGTGGCCCCCATGAGAAGCTACATTGAAGAATGGCTCCAAAGGAGAATGGACAAGCTCACCGGCGAAGGGAAACAACTAGTTGGCATGATTCCAATGGCCGTCGACGAGAGAAAAAAAAAGGCATCAACTTCATAGTTATCCTATACTAATCACATCTTGCTTTCTTTACCAATCCAATTATTGTATCTCTTTAAATAGAAATCTCTAACCAAAGACTCATAACTTCCAATTTCTTCTTTTCAGGTCTTCCTTTCTAGTGTCGCGCACTTCTTATTTCTACAATCCTATTTCTTGTACTTATTTCTTTTATGGTCCGTGGGAGCCTCAATCCCAGTCTATATGACAAATGCATTTAAATTTCCAGAAATATGTAACAAACATTATTAATTTTTGATAAATTTCAAAGAAAACTAATTCGGGAACAATTTCTACAGTGCCTTGTGGGCTGCTTTCAAAATGCTAAATTTTGTTTCTTCAACTATGCTGGATGTCAGGAAATTGTGTTTATTATATTTGAATGTTTAATGTGTGTGATTCCTGGTCCTTTTTTCTGGGAACCTATTTGAAGTCATTGAGACATAAATTTTCTAAGTCCCATATTTGAACTATACACGCCCCAGGAAAAAAATTAAACATGAGTATCACATCTATAAAAAGCGCAGTAGGATTGACATGATCGTTCACATATTAACCACATATTAATATAATGTTATGATTAACTAATCCAAGAGGTTCTTTGGGGGTCATCTACTAGCTCAATGTCTTATGGCTGGCGTGTGACACACTGGCACGAGTCATCTTCTGCATGGATACCACCTGTACTTCAAGCTGCTTCCCACGTGTCTCTACTGTTTCAAGCTTCTATTTCTCCCTCAGTCCCGCCATAACAATACATTTATTCCCATTCCAACTTGGTAGGGACTACGCTGCCATGAAACACTTGTTTTGAAAAGGAATTTTCATTGTCATGTTGACGTGGATTTGAGGCCATTTCTTTAAGATTCATTATGGTATGAGGCGTATAAGAAATATAAAGTTGATTGTGTTGAAGGATTGCAATGTCTGAGTGAAAGCTATACCATTTCATTATACATGCATTTTAATTAAATCTATAGTTTATGTATGTGATGAAAATAAATCCTTGTTAATTATTTAATGTTATTAGTTTTGAAATTATGTATTTCATAAGAGAAAGTTTGCTTATGTATGTGATGGCAATAAATCATTGTTAATTATTTAATGTTTTTTTTGTTTGTTTGTTAGTTTGTCCGTGACATGTGGGACTAACCTGTGGCTAATAAACCGCGACTCAGGGGCATCTAAGCTGTCAAAATCACTCAGGGATTGCACCCGACCTGAGCCACACCAACCCTTAACATGGATGGATTTTTTGTCCCCGCAGGTTTCGAACCAGTGACTTTAACAACACGGAGCACCTTAACAACACACTTCGTCACCCATTGTCCTACACCTTGGGGACATCAATTATTTAATTTTATTAGTATTGAAATTATGTATTTGATAGGAGAAAATTTCCTTACATGTTAATCACCCATCAAATTTATTTCCCTTTGAATTCACATGAATCTAGACCTTATAAAAGTACATTAATGATGACATGATGAAACCAATAATTATGTTTATGCTTTAGAATTTATCTTAAACTTATAAAAACACAATGATATAATTGAGTTCATGCTTCAGAATTTAACAAAAAAAAACTAATTTACATGACATAACTAAAATCAACCAACGAATATAAAATATCATCAAACTGATGAAGAAAAAAAAAAAAAACAAACTAATATCCAAGTCTTATCATCTACAACCCTACAATTATTATCATTTTCTTCATTATCATTTTGATAAGAAAAATATCAAAATGACAATAGCATGAAAAAGTTACCAAAACCTCCATCCATGTGAGAAAAACAAGTTTTATACCTAATGATATATAACTTATATCTATACCATGAATACTTAAAGTTTATTTTTCTAACTTAAAGCTAAGTTGATACATTTCACCCATCACATTTCTTTCCTTTTGAATTTAGAACATGACTCTGGTGCTTATAAAAGGACAATGATTTTTAATGATGAATTTTTGAAATTTTGCATTCTACCTTTCTTTCCTTTTGAATTTAGAACATGACTCTAGTGCTTATAAAAAGGACAATGATTTCAAATGATTGAATTTTTGAAATTTTGCATTCTCATGCTTATAAAAAGGACAATGATTTCAAATGATGAATTTTTGAAATTTTGCATTATAAATTATTTGTATGATCATTTTATTACTTTGTATTCTATTTAAGTATTCAAGAGTTCATGGCATTGTTTTAATATACCAGTTCTCATGCAAATCTCCATTATATTTTGCCGAAGTCTAAATTTAGATAATATATGTCATTTATTTATGTTGTTGATGTTATTTTAAAAACCTACGCTGTACTTTTCAGTGTCATGGGATTGACATGTTGATGTGGTTTTGAGACAAATATTATGTCATTTCTTTAAGATTTAATTTCATATGAGGCTTATCGACAATTTAAACCTTGCTCATTGTGTTGAGGATTGCAATCTCTAAGTGGTAGCTGTACTGTTTCATCATACATGTATTCTAATTAAATCTATAGTTTATTTTTATGATGAGATTAAAGTTTTCTTACTTATTTAATGTCATAATTTTTGAAATGAGGTATTTTATAAGAGATATTTTTCTTACACATTGATCCCCTTGCACATTTCTTTCCTTTTGAATTCACGATATGAATCTAGTACTTATAAAAGTATAATGATGAAAAGATGGAATCAATAACTGAGTTTATGCTTCAAAATTCAACTTAAACTTATAGAAGTACAATTATGACATGACAAAGCAATAATTGAATTCATGCTTCAAAATTCAAAATAAAACAACTAATTAGAATGATTTATAATTGAAATCAACCAACCAGAATAAGTTGCCATAAAACCAAAAGTCAATTAATATCCAAGTCTTTGTTGAAATTACTAAGACAACAGAGAGGCGGGGGGGGAGCGGCGGGGTGAATCAGTCGTTACTGTGCTTAAACAATTTTAAGTCTATTAATACATTCTTAATCTTTCTTCAAGTGATCATCAACATTATACAACATATGGACAATAAAAGTAATGAGCATCAGTCACACATAAGGTATACACAGAGACAAATTTTCACGAGGAAACCCATAAAGGCAGAAAACCTCTTCTTCTTCGAAATGATAGGCAGTCTTTTAAGTTCTGTACATCATCTATAATTGAGCACCAACTCAATGTGAGACTACTACCTCTGTTTTACAAGCTGCAACTTGTTTGAGAGCACCGACTCTCTTATTTCTCTAACACCCACTAGAAGGAAGCACCAACTCCCTTAATGTTCTAGCACCAACTGAATGTAAGCACCAACTTCCAGTTACACAGGCTCCAACCTGTATAACAGAGAACACTTGTTCTCCCTTGCACCACCCTGCCACCCTGGTTTATCTGGCTGCAACCAGATGGAAGCTATAACTCCCTGTGTTCAAGCTCTCACTTGAACCTTTGAGGACAACAGTCCTCCCTAGCACCTTCCAACCACCCTAGAATATAAATGAATAATTAAACAACCAACTGCACAGATAAATTGATTCTTACCACTTCTTCTATGTTCTGTAAATCTGGTCTTCTTCTAACTGTTCTGCAATTCTTCTCTTCCTTTGTCTGTTCTGTAATTATGCTCTGCTTCAACTTGTTCTGTCATTCTGCTCTACTTCAAGTCTTTTCCTCATCTGTTACTCTTCTCTGAGTTTTATCTCACACTGCGCATCCTGTGATTTTCCCTTTCTTACAGTTTAATTTATTTTTCGTCCAGAACTGCCAACCATGCACAGTCTATATCTTTTTCTTTTATGCACCACACCCACAGCGGTTACACTTCCAATCTTCTGAGCCAAAAGAAAAAACCGTCTAAGCAACTGAAACACCAACCGATCAGGAATCGTGAATCAGTTTTGCTAACTGATTCGTAACTGATGAATTAACTGTGAGAGAGAACAGTAGCCCTCCGATCATATTCAAGTTTATCTGTACTGTTGGATGAACTTTATTAATCTTGCCTTTAAATTGGATTTCGGCATTCCTATGGCCAAGTGTCTCGACACTTCATGTCATGATCTCTGAAACTCCGATACAAATCTTTTCTGCGCTAGCTCCTTCCTCTATATGACCAAGGCCATGACCAAGTGCTTATGCATAAAATGCTTTTTGCGAATTCGCATTTCGTGAATCTGGAGATGAGGCATCTCGAATCTCTAAGTCGTGATCCCCGAAACCCCGAAATGGAGCTTATTTGAACTGACTCCTTCCCTTCTTGTGACCACCGACAGTGACCATAGGCTGTGCCAAAAGGTGCTTCATATTTCGTGAGTTTATAAACTTCATTGAGTCTGATCGACGGTTGAAATCTCCATAGATCCGACGGTCCAGATCTTATCGCGATCTCACATCTCACGAGTTTCCACACCATGCTCCGTTGACTCCAATTCAGTGACTTGTTCTATGATTCGACGGTCCAGATCTGATCTTAATTCAATGGCTCAGATCATATCGCGATTTCACATCTTGCGAGTTTCTACACCATGCTCCGTTGAATCCAAGTCAGGGACTTTTCCTATGATTCGATGGTCCAAATCTGATCTTAATTCAATGGCTCAGATCATATCGCGATTTCGCATCTTGTGGTTATGTTTTTTGCCTCTCCAAGTCGTGATTCACGAAACTCTGAAATGGAGTTGAATCAACGGTCCAGATCACACCTTGATCTAATGGCTATGATTAAATCGTGATTTCGCATATCACGATTTTGGTAGTTATATTTCTTGCCTCTCCAAGTCACGAGTCGTGAAACTCCGAAATGGAGTCGGATCAACGGTCCAGATCACACCTTGATCTGATGGCTGTGATTAAATCGTGATTTCGCATATTGCGATTTTGATGGTTATGTTTCTTGCCTCTCCAAGTTGCGAGTCGCGAAACTACGAAATGGCGTGGGATCAACAGCCCCGATCAACACTTGATCTGACGGTCATCAGGAATTGTAAATGGAATCCAACGATCAAAAATGCTGCTTCTCCTCTCGAGCAGTCCCGATCAACACTTGATCTGACGGTCATCGGGAATTGTAAATGGGATCCAACGATGAAAAATGTTGCTTCTCCTCCCGAGCTTACTTTGTTCCGCGCTTACGATCAGAAATGTTGATCTTGCCATCGATGATCTGCCAACAATCCTCTGCACTATCTCTTCTGAGCTTATTCGAATCTTCTCTACAACGTCTTCTCATAATGCCCATCTATTACATACTTTCTGTACTCATGCCATCTTCACTGTTGTACTTGCCATCAATGACAAGTATACAAGCACGTGCTGTCTATTAAATATTTTCCAACATTCTCCCCCTTTGGCATTGATGGCAACACAAGCACCCGCATGCATTCAGACTCTCCTCCCGGACTCTTTTCTCCCCCTTTGACATCAATGTCAAAGAAGAAACATGCCCCCCCTGAGTTGTTGCAAAACATACTCCCCCTGTCAACTATGAGCATCTTGGAAATACACCATATATTCAATAAGTACTCCCCCTGAGCAGGTGAACAGATTAGATACAAGAAATTATAACCCCCAACTTTTGACGAAGATATCCAAAAGGGGTTGCTGCTAATGGTTTTGTAAATATATATGCAATTTGTTCTGTAGAAGGTATATAATTCAGTTGAACAATTCTGTTTGTAACTTGTTCTCTGAGAAAATGGTACTTTATTTTAATATGCTTAGTCTTGGAATGAAGAACATGATTCTTGGAGACACTAATGGCACTGGTGTTATCAAAGTGAATTGGAATGGGATCAGTGTAAGTTACCTTCAAATTTGTAAGAGTTTGTATCATCCATAAAATTTGTGTGCAGCAAGTAGCAGCAGCAATGTATTCCGCCTCTGTAGTGGATAATGAAATGGATTCTTTCTTTTTACCAAGCCATGCAACTAATGAGTCACCCAGAAAGAATGCTCCTCCACTGGTGCTTTTTCTCTCATCAACACAGTTTGCCAATTCTGCATCTGAATAAGCAGTTAACTGGAAATTCTGATTTCTAGGATACCACAGACCATAATTCATTGTTCCCTTCAAGTATTTAAATATCCTTTTGACAACTACCAAATGACTTTGTTTAGGAGAAGATTGATAACAACCTACCATTCCAACAGCTTGCATTATATCAGGATGGGATGCTGTGATGTACAGAAGACTGCCTATCATAGAGAGATATGTTCTTTGATCAACATTAGGTGAGATATCATCTTTACTCAGCTTGCAACCAACCACCATAGGTGTGCTAATTGAAGAGAAATCTTCCATCTGAAATTTCTTCAACATCTCTTTCAAATATTTTTCTTGAGAAATAAATATTCCTGCAGAACTTTGTTTTACTTGTAAGACAAGAAAATATGACAGTTCTCCTAGCATGGACATTTCAAATTCTGTTTGCATAGAGTTAGAAAACCACTGGACAGATGATTCATTAGTACAACCAAAAATAATATCATCTACATAAACCGGAACAACTAGTAAATTATCACCTTTAGAATTAATGTAGAGATTGCTGTCAACAATGCCTTTCTTGAACCCTTTGTCTTGTAGAAATTTGTCCAGTCTATAATACCAAGCTCGTGGTGCTTGTTTTAGTCCATATAAGGCCTTCTTCCACTTGCAAGAATATTAGGATTATCTGTCAATGAGAATCCTTCATGTTGCTCCATATATACTTCTTCTAGATCTCCATTTAGAAATGTTGACTTAACATCCATCTGATAAACTTTAAAGCTCTTATGACATGAATAAGCAAGAAACATTCTGATGACTTCCAATCGTGCCACTGGTGTAAAAGTTTCATCAAAGTCTTGACCTTCAACTTGTGCATATCCTTTACAAACCAATCTGGCTTTATTTCTAACAACTTGCCCTTTTTCATTCATTTTATTCTTGAACACCCATTTGGAACCTATTACATTATTATCTTCAGGTCTAGGGACAAGCTCCCAAGTATTGTTCTTTTCAATTTGATCAAGCTCTTCATTCATTGCTCTAATCCAATCATCATCCTGGATAGCTTCCTCAAAATTTTTAGGTTCAGTCATAGATAAAAAGGCAACATGAGATTGTTCTGAGTCTTTAATCAATTTCCTTCTTGTCTGAACTCCTTTATTTATATCCCCAATTATCTGATTTTCATGATGATTCTTTCTAATAATTCTGAGAGGTGGTTTTTATTCTTTCTACTGATTTGTGTCAGTCTGAGTATTCGTATCTTCATCTGATTTAGATTCTTTCTTTTCTGATCCCTGGACCTGTTCGTCTTCATCTTCAACTACATCTTCTATTCTTGGTTCAACACTGCTTACATTTCTGACTGGGATTTCTTCATCAACTTTTATATCTATACAATCAACTAGTTTATGCAGTCTCTTATTGTAGCATCTGTACCCTTTACTATTTGTAGCATAACCCAAAAAGATACCTTCATCAGCTCGGTCATCATATTTGCCAATATTTTCATCATTGTTCTTGATATAACATTTACTCCCAAAAACTTAAAAATGCTTGATTGAAGCAGGTCTTCCAAACCATAGTTCATAAGGAGTCTTGTCATTATATGGCCTGAGATGAGCTTTGTTAAGGATATGAACAACTGTATGAATTTCTTCCACCCAATAAGTCTGAGGTATGTTCCTTTCATTCATCATTGATCTTGCCATTTGTTGTACTGATCTATTCTGCCTCTCAACAACTCCATTTTGCTGTGGAGTCCTTGGAATTGTGTACTCTCTTTTGATCCCATGTTTATCACA
>JASDQU010106001.1:155078-194283 GCA_032191745.1 Picea mariana | reverse complement strand
GGTCCTTTTTCTGATGAGGACACTTAGATGCAAAATGACCTATCTTACCACAATTAAAGCATTTGAAGGGCAACTTGCCTTGATATTTTCCTGATCCTTTCTTTAACCTTCTCACAAATTTTGCCTCAATATCATCTAATTCTGAATCAATATTATTGTCTGCTTTAAACGATGCTTCTCTAGTAATGGATTTATCTTTGCTAATTCTCATTTCATATGCAGTTAAAGTTCCTAGAAGTTGATCAATGGACAAAGTTTTGAGATCATTTAATTCTTCTATTGCAGAGACTTTTGGATTAAATTTATCAGGCATAGATCTTATAATCTTTTGAACTAAGAGTGAGTCGTCAAACTTATCACCAAGACCCTTCATGGCATTCACAAGTTCTTCAACTCTTAAAATATACTTGCTAATTGTTTCATCTTCATTCATCTTTAGTTGTTCAAATTTCAATCTGTATGTTTGAAGTTTGGCATCTTTTACTTTCTCATTTCCTTCATAACTGCTAATAAGTTTATCCCACATTGCTTTGGCAGTTTCAAGATGCATCACCTTTACAAACTCAGCTTCAACAAGTCCATTCAAGATAGCATTCATTCCCTTAGCATTAAAACTAAACTCTAACTTATCGTCCTTGGAGGCTAGCACAACAGGCTTTTTATATCCAATCTCTACTACATCCCAAACATCAGCACCCAAGGCCATTAAGTATGTTCTCATTCTAATCTTCCAGAAGGAAAATTTTGTTCCATCAAACAGAGGGGGCTTAAAGGCTGAAGTCCCTTCATGACTTGTCATGTTTAAGCTTACAGATCTACCTTTGAATAAAAGGAACCCACTCTGATACCAATTGTTGAAATTACTAAGACAACTGAGAGGGGGGGGTGAATCAGTTGTTACTGTGCTTAAACAATTTTAAGTCTATTAATACATTCTTAATCTTTCTTCAAGTGATAATCAACATTATACAACATATGGACAATAAAAGTAATGAGCATCAGTCACACATAAGGTATACACAGAGACAGATTTTCACGAGGAAACCCATAAAAGGAGAAAACCTCTTCTTCTTTGAAATGATAGGCAGTCTTTTAAGTTCTGTACATCATCTATAATTGAGCACCAACTCAATGTGAGGCTACTACCTTTGTTTTACAAGTTGCAACTTGTTTGAGAGCACCAACTCTCTTGTTTCTATAGCACCCACCAGAAGGAAGCACCAAATCCCTTAATGTTCCAGCACCAACTGGATAGAAGCACCAACTTCCGGTTACACAGGCTCCAACCTGTATAACAGAGAACACTTGTTCTCCCTTGCACCACCCTGCCACCCTAGTTTCTTTGGCTGTAACCAGATGGAAGCTATAACTCCCTCTGTTCAGGCTCCCACTTGAGCCTCTGAGGACAACAATACTCCCTAGAACCTCCCAACCACCCTGGAATATAAATGAATAATTAAACAACCAACTGCACAGATAAATCGATTCTTACCACTTCTTCTCTGTTATGTAAATATGGTCTTCTTCTAACTGTTCTGCAATTCTTCTCTTCCTTTGTCTTTTCTGCAATTCTGCTCTGCTTCAACTTGTTCTGTCATTCTGCTCTGCTTCAAGTCTTTTCCTCATTTGTTACTCTTCTCTGAGTTTTATCTCACACTGTGCATATTTTTAGTCTTACACTGTGCATCCTGTGATTTTCCCTTTCTTATAGTTTAACTCATTTTTCGTCCAGAACTGCCAACCACGCACAATCTATATCTTTTTCTTTTATGCACCACACCCACAACAGTTACACTTCTATTCTTCTGAGCCAAAAGAAAAAAACCGTCTAAGCAACTGAAACGCCAACCGATCAGGAATCGTGAATCAGTTTTGCTAACTGATTCATAACTGATGAATTAACTGTGAGAGAGAATAGTAGCCCTCCGATCATATTCAATTTTATCTGCACCATTGGGTGAACTTTATTAATCTTGCCTTTAAATTGGGTTTCGACATTTCGGCATTCCTGTGGCCAAGTGTCTCGACACTTTATGTCACGATCTCTGAAACTCCGATAGAGAGCTTTTCTACACTAGCTCCTTCCTCTATATGACTAAGGCCATGACCAAGCACTTATGCATAAAGTGATTTCGTGAATTCGCATTTCGTGAATCTGGAGATGAGGCATCTCAAATATCCAAGTCGCGATCCCCAAAACCCCAAAATGGAGCTTATCTGAACTGACTCCTTCCCTTCTCATGACCACCGACGGTGACCATAGGCTGTGCCAAAAGGTGCTTCATATTTCATGAGTTTATAAACTTCATTGAGTCTGATCGATGGGTGAAATCTCCATAGATCCGACGGTCCAGATCTTATCGTGATCTCGCATCTCGCGAGTTTCCACACCATGCTCCGTTGACTCCAAGTCAACGACTTGTCCTATGATTCGATGGTCCAGATCTGATCTTAATTCAATGGCTCAGATCATATTGCGATTTCGCATCTCGCGAGTTTCAACACCATGCTCCGTTGACTCCAAGTCAGCGATTTTTCCTATGATTCGATGGTCCAGATCTGATCTTAATTCAATGACTCAGATCATATCGCGATTTCACATCTCGTGGTTATGTTTCTTGCCTCTCCAAGTCGCGATTCACGAAACTCCAAAATGGAGTCGAATCAATGATCCAAATCACACCTTGATTTGACGGTTGCGATTAAATCACGATTTTGCATATCATGATTTCGGTGGTTATATTTCTTGCCTCTCCAAGTTGTGAGTCGCGAAAATCCAAAATGGAGTCAGATCAACGGTCCAGATCACACCTTGATCTGACGGCTGTGATTAAATCGCGATTTCGCATATCACGATTTCGATGGTTATGTTTCTTGCCTCTCCAAGTCATGAGTCACGAAACTCTGAAATGGCATGGGATCAGCAGTCCCAATCAACACTTGATCTGACAGTCATCGGGAATTGTAAATGAAATCCAATGATCAGAAATGCTGCTTCTCCTCCCGAGCAGTCCCGATCAACACTTGATCTGACGGTCATCGGGAATTGTAAATGGGATCGAACGATAAAAAATGTTGCTTCTCCTTCCGAGCTTACTTTGTTCCGCTTACTCTGATCTTGCCATCGATGATCTGCCAATAATCCTCTGCACTATCTCTTCTGAGCTTATTCGAATCTTCTCTACAACGTCTTCTCATAATGCCCATGTATTACATACTTTCTGTACTCATGCCATCTTCACTGTTTTACTTGCCATCAATGACAAGTATACAAGCATGCACTGTCTGTTAAATATTTGCCAACAGTCTTATCATCTACAACTATGGAATTATTATCATTTTCTTTGTTGTCGTTTTGATAGAAAAATTACTATATCAAAATGACAAGAATAATTTACCAAAATCTCCAATCATTTGAAAATACCAAGCCTCATAACCCGTTGGCATATAACTTATATCTATATCATGACTGATTAAAGTTTAGTTTTCCAGCTTAAATTACTACATTTATTTTTTTGACTTATTGATAAATTGTTATTTAATTTTTCTACTTAAAGCTAAATTGCTTAACAGATTTTTATTGATTAATAAATCCATAATTGAAAGCATGTGTACTATGCATGAAGCCACTAAATCACATGGGCATTCTCTAATATGAAGCAATGTCTCCCGAATTTCTAGAAATTTATGACAAATTACTTCACCATTGAATGGACTATATATGTGCTTAACACATCACTAGTAGACATAATCCACCTTAATATTATAGAATCATTGTACACATGCCATTAGGTATTTTCTTAATGATAAAGTTATCACATTGGATAGCCTTATGTATTTTCTCATTGCACTAGCTTAAAAATAATAGTTATTAGTCCTAAAGTTGTTAATACTAGATAGAGGTTTAATGCTATTATCTCTTAATGAAAATTGTGATGAGTTATTTGTATCAACGACATTAAAATTAAATTGTTAAATATTACAAAACTTATGTCATTCAAATTTTATGTAACCCAATAAAGTTCAACAAACAAACTATGGATAATAAACAAGTTGGTAACAATGAACTACAACCATAAATTCTTCCGTTTTTAGATCCATGTTATCTCTAGTGTAGTATTGAAATGATACCCTCTTCTTATCCTATACATTAAAAAAATTTACAAAGCTTCCATAATTGAGAAGTAATAAAGTTGTACAACACCACATTATATGTACATTATATTCACATATGACAACAAAACCTATTTAGGAAACATGCAGTTTGATTGACTAAATTCTAAACATTTTTAAAAATTTTATATAGGGAAATAGTATTTGGTTTAACAAAAACAAACTTATACAACATAATTCATTATATTCACATTTGACAACTATAACCCATACAAACACATATGCAAGTAACCCATACAAGCTTATAATGCCATTCATTATTTAGTTCATTAG
This sequence comes from Picea mariana, assembly GCA_032191745.1. Lineage (NCBI taxonomy): Eukaryota > Viridiplantae > Streptophyta > Pinopsida > Pinales > Pinaceae > Picea > Picea mariana. The sequence continues at coordinate 189,837 of JASDQU010106001.1, read as the reverse complement.
AATACAAAAGTTTGAATCTATATTTAAACATAAATTTAGAATACTCCAAAAATATAAATGTTCACAATATTATATAGTCTAAAAGTATATATTTAAGAGTCTAAAATTAAATACATATCATAAAATATACATCTCCAAAAATGAAAAACTCTATATCTAACTCCATAAAATCCATGTATGAGATCCATACAATCAAATACAATATAAAGATAAAGTGTGCATGTAAAAAATACGTAATTAAATCTATGTTGCATCATCTACATGCACATTCTCCCCTCGAGTGACCAAGAATACATGCACACACAACAATAATTTCAATTAAAATAATAAAGATGAAATTACATAAACAATACTAATTTAGACATATATAAAATAATTTTTTACATGAATAAATTGAAAATTATATATGTACTTGTGCACTTAATGTTGGGGAATAGGGTGAAAAACGATATGAAATGGGGACACAGTACTGCAAATAATCAAAGAGGAATAATTATTTTTTGAAGAAAAGGGGGTGGTGTCTAAATGCATTATTACATCACTTAAGTAGAGGGTACTGTGATCATAACATCATAGTGCATGTTGCACATCTTGATCAACATGATTTATTGCACAATCTCAATTCACTTGATTGATAATGACCCAATAGCCTCAAGATCTAACCGATTTCCATAGAAACCGAGAGATCTTGTCCATATGTAACCCTCAAAAGTTAGAGTTGACTCCGCAAAATCCATTCTATTGAGTTAGCTCGTCAGGACTCGACTCGACCGCCTACGGATCTAACTTGTAGTCGATAGCTGGGCTGGTTGATCCACCACCCAACTATCTTCGACTTTTGGTTGACTTTCCGATTGACATGCACGTCGACTACTCGACCGACTGGTGTGGTGTGCTGGTCGATCACTCGTCCGAATGTATCAAGATGTAGGTTGACCTCTCGACCGACTGAACCTAAGATATGTGTGATGAACAATCAATACTTGATGTTCCAACACCCCCCCATCAACACATAGCTCTGTAGTTTTAGGAGGTGAAATTACATCACTAGAACACCCTCCCATAATTGCAACTTCTTGAAGCTCAAGAATTGTGCATAGCTTGATAAATATGGCTTTAGCTAAGGGTTTGGTGAAGATATCAACAACTTGACCTTCAATTCTACAATATTCAAGAGAGACAATGTTCTTATGAACCAACTATCTCAATTAGTGAGCATGGAGCTCAACATGTTTCATCTTACTATGGGCAACATGATTGTCAACAACTTGTATGGCACTTTGGTTATCACAATATATTGTAGTCGAGGTCTGAACAAGAAGGCCAAGCTCTCCCAAAATTTGGTGAATCTATATAGCTTCAATACCTTCTTGAACGATGCCATGATATTATGCTTCTATAGTCAACAAGGATACTTCCTTTTATTTCTTGCACGATCACACCAAAGGTCTAGTGCTATAGTGAAATACTTAGCTAGAAGTGGAATTACGATCATCACCATCGCCAACCCATCCGGAGTCAGTGCAGCTGACTAGCGAATCTAAACTTTGACAACACTTGATACCAAAATGAGTGGTACCCTTTAGATAGCGAACAATTCATTTGACTGCTTCCCAATGGCTTTCTCTGGGGTTCTGTATGAATCGAGAAACCACACTAACAAAAAATGAAAAGTCTGGTTGAATATGAGTAAGGTAAATAATAATTCCAACCAATTGTCAATAAAGTGTAGCATTGACTACGGGTGTTTGATAGGTTTTAGTAAGCTTCACTCTAGACCAAAAAAGAGTGGCACAAGGCTTGCAATCAACCATTTTAAAATGTGTCAATAGATCCATCACATATTTAGATTGATAAATGAAAAATCCATCACAAAGTCGTAATACTTGAAGACCCAAAAAATAATGTAGAGTGTCAAGGTCTGTCATATTAAAGGAGTCAACATGATGTTTCTTCAATATAAGGATGAGATCATTATTTTTTCCAATAATGAGTAAATCATATACATATACACCAACGATCAAAGTGTATCCATTGGAGTGGAGAACATACAGGATGTGATTAGATTCACACTGGTTGAAACCAAGTTGAAGGAATAAATTGTTGACCTTAGCATACTAGGCTTGGGGAGCCTACTTCAAACCATAAAGTGATTTCTTGAGTTCACAGACTATATCTGAATTTTTTACAGGTGGTCATTCCATGAAAATTTCTTCAAATAGGTCTCCATGAAGATAGACACTCTTCACATCTAACTAATGTATTTTCCATCCAAAACGAGCAACAAGGGAAAGAATCATTTGAGCAAAGTTCATCTTTGCAATGGGGGGAAATGTTTCAATGTATTTGATGCCTTCTTGTTGAGAAACTACCTTCATGATGAGCCGTACTTTTTTTCATTCAACAACATTTTCAAAGGTAAATTTGGTCTTGTAGACCCATCCACACTTCACAATGTTATTTCCTTGTGGTCGGGGAACCAAGTCCCCATTTTGAGTCTTTGAAAAATAATCAATTTTTGTCTTCATGGCCTACTCCCATTCATGTCATAGGTAATAGGGTCTAAGGTTTCAAGAACATGAATCATCACGAAAATACTGGCATATTTCTTTTGACTTTGAGTCTGATGTTTGTAGGAGGCATATACAACATCAACTCCAACAAATTCAATTGTCTTGGTAGCCCAACAGGGTAGACAAGAAATAGGTGAACCATGGTTCACTTCACTAGGTCTATCAGAAGTTGGAGGGTCTTCAATTGGTGGACTAGTCAAAACAAAGGACAATGGACTAGTCGACTTGGAGGTCAATGGTCTAGTCTAAATAGGGAGAAAATTCAATTGTCTAGTTGAAGGACTGAAGGAAAATATTCTTGAACATTTTTATGTGGATGATCCCCCTACACCTTCCATAAGGAAAGTGTGAAATTGAGGTCTACCAAAATAAAATTGGAGGCCACCATGACACTTGTCTCACTCAGACCTTCCCAAAAATGAAGTCTTTCCTCATATGGTCCATAAATATTTACCACCTTAAATGACGAATTGAGAGAATGGTATTCTAACTCAACCACAATCTCTGGTGAAATCAAGGAGGAGGAAAATGATCTAAAATTTGGACCCCAAGCAATTATAATACCCCCTGAGATCCCTCCAAAATAAATCGAACAAAACAAACAATCATTTAGCCAAGGTCAAAAAAATTCCATAGCCTTGTCTCCAAAGCACATAATTTCTTGAATCAAAATGACATTAGGCCTATGTACTTGAACAATTCCTTTGAGGAATATAATTTTTTGGGAACCCCTACCCCATTAGAACTAAAAGAGAGGAGGATTATAGCTAATCGTTGGTCTGGGAAATCCCCGCTCTAAGGGCCCGAACAATAGTGGTGTGCTTCCCATTCTTGATGTCTTTCTTCACTTGGATATGAGCTAAAAATATAAGGGACTTCCTCCCCACTTGACCCCAGGGCCTTCTCCAAATTCATTCCTCCCATGCCTATGGTCAAAGGTTTATTTCTAACATTTTATATTAAGAGATAATGTGATTTAACGTAGGGTTTTGACAAGGGATTTCCACATAGTCAGATGAAAAAGTCTAGGGATAAGAAAGATTCGAGAAAACTAGAGATACAAACCCCTTGCTATAAAAGAGTCTAGAAGGTCCCACGTGAGAAAGGGATGGAGAACAAACAATGGATGGAAACTTTTTTCCATCAAGGGAAAAATTTGTAGTGGAAAAAACAACTGTTGTTTTAGGGTACTGGGAAGTCGTGGATGAATTTTTCTTTATGAAAACCACATAATTTTATTTTGACCAAAAAGAGGAAACATGGATAAAATTGTCACCGACCATCACTTCCACATATTTTAATGGAACATGCGATTCCTTTGAACCAATGCACCTTGAATTCGAACTGAAATGGATGTTCTTATGTGCCTCCACACATCTTATGCTCTCACTTTCTTCTGACCACAACTTCCTTTTCCAAACCTTCCTAAACGATGAAAAATTCGACGACAATCTATGCCATTAAGCTTGGACATGACTGAACTCATGAAAACCATAAAAAAATGGACCCTCCAGTAATCAATCTTCTGTCTCAACGAGAATCTCCACAAATAAATTCGATATCATATAGAATACCCTCCCGCAGATCTACCTCAATATGCAAGCACACCCATCTTTTATTAGTTTTGGTATCCCATTTTAGTTCATAGTTGCAGAAAGTTCCTATTGGGATAGCCCTACTCCACTATTGAAACCACATGAAATCCCAATATGACATGAATATCTCTCTCTCTCTCTCTATATATATAAAGAAATTTGCCTTCATTAATGCATATTTATATGTACTAAAAAATGCATCCTCAACATGCTCATAAATGCATATGCATTCCAATTTCATGTGCTAAGTATGGTTGTCCAGTAGGCCACATCATATTTGTTGCTACAACAATTGAAACAACCCCTTTTCCATCCTGTACCACTTTCTTTGTTATTACAAGATGTCCTCAATTCTCACTGTAATCACTGCACATGATTATTTATGCCTTGAGCACTTTTTCTAGCCAATCCACTCTTGGCTACCTTTTCTTTTCCAACCACATACTATGCTCATATTAATCTTCAACATTCATCATTTTCTGGATCCCTCTGACCCAACACATACATGATCAAATTACACAACCAATTATGCTCTCTTATTGTCTTTGGATCTTGAACATTGATTTACTTTACTAGACCAAACTGATTTCATCTTTCCCTCTCTGAACATTTCAGCTCTTGTGGTCTCTTGCACCATTCCATTTTATTTTCTTAACCACCTAGCCTCAAACTTGACTTTCATATTCAATCTCCAACATGTTGCAATGCTATCCAAATGCCTTCTCTTCCTACTTCTTAGAGATTAACTGGAAGTAGTTGACATTGCTTTTACTTGCCATCATAGATTCTGGTGATACTTCCAACCTCCTAGAATGTCACCCATGGCTCTTTTCCACTTGATATGGATTCTTTTAAGGTACCATCTCCTTTTCATCCTATACCAATAATATAACTATTTTCTTCTTCATGGTTCCTTGTTGATTTCCCTTTAGAAACTTCATTTCCCTGTTTATGTTCCTCTTGACTTGATATCTCCATGCTACTTGGGAAATACCTTCAACACTTTTGGAATGAATCAATAATCCTCTTCTATTGTTTTCATCCTTCATGGAGTGTTGTCATGCACCCCTATTATCTTGGCATCCACCTCATTATTTCTTCTTCCATTATCTTAATATGTTCAAGGACCTAACTCCATCCTAGAATCGTTTTTCCCTTTATGGAAAAAACCCTTCCTTAAGACCTAACTACATTATTTTGGATCCAATCTGTACATAATGCATTGCCTATGCATTAGTTGGTACTCATGAGAATACATGCATTCTTCATTACTTTATCCTTGTAGTTCTAGCTTTCATACCATGCTTGCACTACGCTACTCTGATAACAATAAGGGAAGAATTACTCCATAATTTCATAGCCAACCCGTGGAGATGATGCACCTTATCTCCTTATATGCATTAAGTATATTTCTTTATAAAAGTACTATCATTCTGATAATCAATTCCTTTTACAATAGATCTGACCACAATGTATTCCTTTATCTATATATTGGAATCCTTTAAAGTGAATGGACTTTCATTACTTCTACAAATACATACTTTACTTTTTCACCATGATTCTTCTCTAATTAGCATCAATGGATTTCTTGTAGTCATTTCCTTTACACATAATTTTTTTTTATCTTTTTGGATTCTCAAGCTGTCATGGCTGGACTGAAATTCATATTGCAACATTATTCATCCATAGATTTTGGTCATCATGATGGTATCCTTTGTTGGGCCCTTCGTTTTTTATTAAAATAAGTTGCATAAGCAATACTACAATCCCAATTTTGCTTATCAAGTTGCACAAGCCACAAAGGAGTTGGACCACATAGCAAGCGAGGAAACAAAAAATGGTTGGAAAGAAGGACAACTCAACACCAGCAAGGAGAAAGAAGTTACAACATAACAAGAACAAGAAAGCATGCAGAGTCTCAAGCCAACAAATCCCAATTAGCTTATATATATATGAGATGTATATGATTGTAAAGGGTTTGATGGTGTAGACAAGTTGGTGCACATGGGATTAGCATTCCCTCCATTTAGGTTATGTGATTGTAATTAATATCCATTTTTGGGAAAAGGGTAGATAGAACTCTGAGGAATGAGTTCGAAGCCATAAAAGATTGTAACAGAGTAATGACTGTACCTGTTGGATTGTATCTGAGAACCTCTTTTGATAATAATATATGGATGGACCTAAAATTTTGAAATATTCTGTGTAATTCTATGTCTATTTCTATGAATTTTGATTTACGTTACTTCTTCATGTCTGATAAGATCAATGTGTTATAGCTGTTTACAAATGTTGTCACAAATCTGTTGTCTTTGTTATTAGTTATGAATGGGTTCATATCTGCTCTTTGTTAATTCATCTTGCACAAGACTATGGTGAATCTTGAAGATTCTGGAGATCTGCCTAAGTATTCTCCTTACCCTTCCTTATCTTCTTGTCTTGGTTGCGCTTCGGGTGAGACTTATTCTCTCTAAAGAAGATGAAAATTCCCGTGCTCTAGACTACTTGGTACCTTTTGTTGGTAACCTAAGAAGGACTCTGGTCTGATAAAATTCGTGCCAACAAAATGGTTCCGTTGCTGGGACCTGTGTTAAAATGGAACCTGTAGGGAGAATGATTATGTGGATTCACCGATCCGATATTCACTAGTGGTGGGAGAAAAATTGCGATGCCTTCATATGGAAATAAGCGGAGATGCTAGGAAAATATGTGAAATATACACATGAAGTTGTCTTTTACTCAGAAAGATTCAGTGACTAATATGAGATATTCTAGGTTAAGTTTTCGAAAGAAGTTTTCCATTGGATAGATAGGCTCCAAGAAGCTCCAGAAATCCAAGAACGAGTCAAGAATACCTGTACTTGGCATACATAAAAGATTGCAATGATTCATTGACTAGACAATCCAGTTATGCTAGCGATCGATTTCTGGGTTAATACAACATTGGAAGGATACATTATTGAATTTGCAACTAAGAACCATCAATATTTTTCATGGGCAGAAGCGGATTTCAAGAAAGATGCAAGGGGAATACTGTTGAGAGAAATAACCCTGTGGATTAAGGTTTTCTTGATGGAGGAGGGGATGCTGACTATGTCCCCAACTGAGATGGAAACCTAAACACCCTCGCTTGGGGTGGGGTGAGTTTTGGGTGGAATCATGTCCCTAAAGAAGGGAGAGGGTTCTTTGAAAAATGAGGGAGAAACAAGAAATGAACTCAAGGGATGAGAGAGCCTTGAAAAGAGCCGCCATAGTTGAGAACTGGTGGCATAGTAAGATAAAGAAAGCAGTGAAACAATCCGAGAAGCTGTTGAAAGAATTCATACCAAGAGAAGTCTAGGAAGGACATATGGAAGAGTTGTGAAAGATGAGAATACAAGAAATACTATCCAATCAAAGATTAAGTGAGAGAGAAGTGCAGAGAGAAAAAGGTCCCCAAGAGGGTGGACAAGAAGAAGAAGGTGTAGAAGCGTGGGAAAAGGAAGCCGACATGAATATTGCAAAAGAAAGAGAAGATTCATCCCTGATACCAGGAAAGATCAGGATCTGGCTGAAGAGACCGCTCCAGAGGACGAGAACGAGACCCCCTAGATCAAAGAAACCCGCCTCGAATCACCCATACCCTAAGTGTCTTATATACAATTGGTAAATTATATACTACCTTCTTATGACATTATTTTTTCATTATAGTCAGTTAGTCAGTCAAAACTGGTAAGTACGAATAGTGGGAGGATATTGGGATCCCCTGGTAGATCGCAACCAGGACCGCTAGGTTTTATCTTGATAGCAGGACTAAGATCAACGATGGATGGTAATGCGGGAGGTTCAATTTCTCGATACCCAGAATTATGGGGTAAGGGAGACGAGGATGTTGAGAAACATTGGTTCCTATGCAAAGAAATCTAGAGGTCCAGAGGGACCCTAAACGCAAATAAATTGGTCGAGTTCCAAACTACCTTGAGACGTCATGATCTCAAATGGTACATGAAGGCTATTGATCCAAGAGTGACAAGAGCACAAGGAAAAACATTCACACTTGGACAAGTATGGATAAAATTCATTGTATGGTTTAAGCTACCTTAGTCAGAACAACAAGCTCTGTATGAGTTGTGTGAAATTCAACAAAGGGAAGGTAAATTGGCCTAGGAATATAGTTAGAAGTTTAAAGATGCTATAGGGAGGTTAGTGCATCCAATTCATGAGGATCATAAAAGAGAATGGTATATCCAGGGATTGCTACCTCTGAAATGGATTCTGTTAACACAACAACAAATAACCACTTGGACAGATTCCTTGGAACAATCAATGAAGATTGAAGCCATGACAGGATATCCGGGGAGCCTGAGAGTGACCAAACCCCCAACAGATGAAAATTTGGTGCAACTACAAGGACAAATATTGGAACTGACAGAGAAGATTTAGGAATTGATGATACTTAGACCAGGATGACCATAAGTCTAGTGTACTAGATGCTACACAGAGGGACATCTGGTGAATGAATGTCCATGTATGAGGGGAATGGGACCTCCTCAGAATCTGATGGGACCCTCACCAGGACCCATGGGAGGAGTTGTGCAAGTATCCATGAATTCACCATTCCATACCCCAATCTCGTATAATGCTTTTCTAGGTAATCAAGCATCGTCGAAAGTCGAGTACTTCGATATTTTCCGAATTCATGGGCATGATCCAAGACAGTGCCCCATTATTCAGAAGTATTCCAAAATATCGAATATTGTACATTGTGAGTTCTGCGCATCTACCAGGCATGATACTAATCAATGTAGAGTGTTGGATGTACTTGCAGACAGACTTGATCAAACATCATTAAGGGTGAATGAATCCCCTCAAGGACTGGGAAGAGGTCGAGGAGGAGGAGATGGAGGAGAATTCAGAGGAGGAAAAACTGGGGGAAGAGGACCAAGTAGGTCCTACAATTGTGATGAGCAAGGTCACATGGATAGGGATTGTCCTCATTCGAGGCGGCCATGGTTCTCTCACTACAAAACCAATGGGCATGCAACTAAATATTGGCCAAAGCTAATTGCGAAATGGGAAGATCGGGTACGTCAATGAGGAACTAATCTTATAAGCTTAGAGAAAAAGAGAGTAATTAAAGGGAAGCTACCTAACATTAACACCTTACTCGAGGAGCCAAGACCGACACAGATGTTGATAATCTGCCTCAGATCCATAAAGAAGTGCCTAAGGAGGACAAGTATGAACCTCTGAAACATAAGATATTCTTAAAAAATGCAATAGAAGTATTCGAGAGTATACCTGCCCCAGAGATGGAAGAAAAACCCCCTCAGCCTATCATTTATCCTAATATTTTGCAAGTTCCTGCTTCACCCCCTGCACCCTGAAACCCTATAGTCTTGATAAGACAACTTGAGCAGTCAAAAAACGTAGTTGACCTCTAGTTTAAGTTATTTTCTAATATTCTTGGGAATGACCAGCTGACAGAAAAGTTGCGCAATTCACTGTACCTAGTCCTAGGAACTGAAGAATCTCCATAAACTAGAATAAGGACTAATCTTCCTTAGAAGAATACTCAAAGAGTGCAAAGAAGGAAAATACGGTCTGGGAAAGAGTTTAGATTTGCATCCCATCTAGACGAGTTTGAGATTGAATATGTTATGTTAGATATAGGATCTGATGTTAACATACTACCTAAAAAGACTTGGGAAGCTTTAGGGAAACCCAGTTAACATATTCCCCAATCCAGTTAAGAATGGCCAATCAATATTGTATTTTTCCAATAGGAAGACTGGAGAATGTGGAGATAGATGTTGTGAGAGTGAAGACTGTAGTTGATTTTGAGGTGATTGAAATTATGGGGGATAAGTACCCTTATCCTACACTACTTGGTATTGACTAGGCCTATGATAATTATTCTATTATTGACCTAAATAGGGATACTATGACATTCGAAGCAGACATAATCAAAGTAGTTCAGCTCTTAGATTCGTATGTAGGCCCTCGATATAACAACATGAACAACATGAACGAGAGAAGACTACATAAATCCTGTTGCTGATGGATCAATGAGTTGGAGGAGCACACAATCGACAGATGGAGATTCATAACTAGAATTCGACAGTTGGCAACGATGTTCATATGAAATATTTTCAAGGAGATGTGAAACTGGAAGAGCATCTAGATGGGTTGGAACCAAGGTCATAGAACATATGATATATGATGGTACCTCATAAATTGAAAATTTTCTGGTTAGCATGGAAGAAACGATAGCAGAGGATCAAAGGATTTTTTTTCTGGACTTAGCCCTCCAGGACACCCCTGCTAGATGGTAGGCTAGTCACAAAGCCTTTATTAAGAACTAGGAGGATGTGAATCAAGGTATCCGATATAGATTTCAAGAGAAGAAGCAGCTGAAATTAGAGATGCAGACGGATTTCCAAGTTGCGCAACTGTTGAATGGACAGTCTGATCCTAAAACACATATTGAACAATGCGTGAGACAGTAGCAAGTTGTGAAAATACCATATCACTTGTGTGTTCAAGTATTTTCCCATTCATTAGGACATATTTTGAAATCTTGGTACATACATGAAGAAACCATAAGGAAGACAAGAAACTGGTAAACATTAGCAGACCAATTTTTCACTGACTTATCTTTTACAAGTAAGTACTCTAAGATTAAGATAGTCTTTCAAAGAATTAAAAAAATCCTTTTTATTGATGCCAATGAATGGAAATTAGACCTAGTGGTATTTCCAAAGCATAGTCAAGTGCTTCAGTCTGACCTTCACCTAGAAACATACAAGACACCTATAGAATGCTATAAGATTAAGAAGGATTTGGAAAACCTAGATGATCTAGAAGAACTGAGAAACTTAGCCATTAAGGAAACATAAGGAAGTAGATAAATCCAGAACACCATAACCAACCAAACTAATAGTTCTTATAATCATCCATTGAAGTTGTGAAAAATCAACATAGGAACTATAGAGAAACCTAAGATAGCTATAGTAGGAGATTACTGGGATGAGAAAAATAGCCAAGAAATACATAGCCTATTACAAGAGTATGAGGACTTATTCCAAAAGACATTTTCAGAGCTAAAATGGATTAAAGGAGCTATGGGAGAGATGAAAGTTGAACTAAAATAGGGATCAAAACTGGTAAGGCATAGACCCTATCATCTTAACCCCAGGGTGAAGCAGAAGGTTAAGAGGGAAATAAACAATATGCTCGAGGATGGACTTATTTTTCCAATTGAGGAAGCATAATGGGTTATCCCATAGTCATTTAGAGAAAGAAAAGTACATAGGACATTAGGATATATGTGGACTACAAAATCCTTAACTCTTCTTGCGTGCATGACCATTTTCCAACACCTTTTACTGACGAGGTGCTAGAACGGGTTGTAGGGAAAGAATCTTACTCATTTACAGATGGATTTTTGGGGTATCACCAAGTGAGAATTGCAGAGGAAGGCAAAAGGAAGACCACATTCATAACATAATGGGGGTCATTTGCATACAATATGATGCCCTTTAGCCTGAAGAATGCCCTTGCAGTTTTTTCCCAGATTGTAATAATGACCTTCCGAGAATTTATTCACAAATTTATAGAAGTTTATATGGATGATTGGATGGTATACAGTCTGCTCAAGGAACATGTAGCACTACTACGTCTGATTTTTGATAGATGTAGGGAATTGTAGATATCTTTGAACCTCAGGAAGTGTATCTTCTGTGTGCCACATGGAAATATGTTAGGCCACATAGTATGCTGAGAAGGATTATTGGTAGACCCAGCCAAAGTTACAGTCATTGTGAACATGCCACCGCCTATGAGCACCAAATAATTGTGCTCCATGCTGGTGCACACGTGGTACTATCAAAGGTTTATCAGAAGGTATGCAACAATTACTACACCCCTAGAAAATCTACTAAAGAATTCAGAAGTGTTCCACTGGACACCAGAGTGTGATAAAGCATTTGACATTCTGAAGGAAAAGCTCAACACAATACCTATATGATATTTATGAAATGGGAAAATGATTTCATGTTCACATGGATGCATCAGGTATTTCCCTGGGATCCATCTTAGCGCAACCAGGAGATGGAGCCATGGATCATCCCATATATTTTGCTACCAGGAAACTGTGACAATTTGAGCGCAACTATACAACCACAGAACATGAGGGTTTAGCTATGATTTATTCTCTACAAAATTTTAGACATTACTTGTTAGGTTCTCATTTCAATTTTTTCACTGATCATTCTACGTTAAAATATCTAGTTAACAAGCCTGTCTTGGAAGGAAGAATTTGTTGATGGTTGTTATTGTTTCAGGAATTTTCATTTGAGGTGATCATCAAACTTGGAAGATGCAACATGGGCCCTAATCACCTGTCCATATTAGAATCAAGGGAAAGTGGCGGAGCAATCGATGATAAGCTCCCAGATGTAGATCTGTTCTGGGTTGAGGCCATACCAGAATACCTAGAAGACATAGCAGTCTTCTTAAGTATAGGGGCCTGCCCAAAAATGTACTCCACAACTTAGAAGCACCATATGATGGTTCGAACAGCGTACTATCAATTGATTGTAGGGAAATTGTATAAGTTTGGCCTAGATAGTGTCCTTAGGAGGTGTGTCTTGGATCACAAAAGACAAGACATATTGTGGGAGTGCCACAGTGGACTTGTGGGAGGCCATGTTGGAGGAAAGGCCACTACGTAGAAAGTCCTCCAAGATGGATTATGGTGGGCCACTCTCTTCAAGGATGTGAAGGAATATTATAGAACTTGCGATGTATGTCAGAGAGCAGGTAAGCCATCACAACGAGAGAAATTTCCTCTTCAACCATTTTGATCTCTGTAAGCATTTGAGAAATGGGCAGTTGACTTTATTGGGCCGATCAACCCCACGACTAAGTACTCAAAGGCCAGGTATATTATTACCACAACTGATTACCTTAAATGATGGGTTGAGGCAGAAAATGTTTAGGATTGCTTGACCAATACTGCTAATAGGTTTATTTTTGAAAGCAATATCACTCGGTTTGGATGTTCTAGGAATCTAACCAATAATCAGGGTGGTCATTTTATCAGTAGTAAAATACCAAAGCTTACAACAAATTTCTTAATTCAACATCATAAAAGTATCCCTTAACATCCACAAGCCAATGGCACAGTAGATGCATTCAACAAGATTTTGGAAAGAGGATTAATGAAGGTTTGTTGCACAAATAGGGAAGATTGGGATGATAGAGTCCCAACAGTTTTATGGGCTTACAGGACAACCATGAAGAAACTCCACAAGTATACTCCATTTTAGTTATTCTATAGGAAAGAGACTGTGGTATCTACAAAGTTCATTACCCCGAGTCTATACATTGCACATATTATACACATGTCAAAGGATGAATAAGTCGCACAGAGGGTTATGGAGTTGCAAGAATGTGATGAGACCAAGTTTTTAGTAGACTTTCATCAATCAATTGAGAAAGCAAGGAAGAAATATTGTCATGAGAAGCACATTAAGACTAAAACATTCGCACAAGGAGATAAAGTCCTACTTTATGACAGTCGATACTAGAAACATCTAGGCAATTTATGAATGGATTGGTTGGGACCATTTATAGTTGTGGAGATCCGACCCTCTCAAGCAGTCAGACTTGTGCAACTAGATGGTATACTTCGGCCAGGATGGGTGAATGGAGCTCACCTTAAACCCTATATTTCTCAATTTGAGCTAAATTACTATTTATCTAGTCCAAGGGAGCATGTATAGTAGTTAGATTTGAATTTTTTGCAATTTCTTTGAATTCAGTTAATAAAGTCGAAGTGTGCATTGTTGTGCCATGACATGTATTTCATTTTTCCGTCTAAGTGGTTCTATGGTGTAGAACTGCTTACTTAACAACGTAGGATCATAAGAGCCATGAGTCCATTAAAGACAATCATTAAATGTGATGGGGACCCCTTTGTGGTCAGAGGGAGAGCAAATCCTGATGCAATCCTAGTCCATGTGCCACACGAAGCCAATCCAGTCATCGCCTTTATGACCACTACAATAACCCGTCCGACCTCTATTAAACCATAAAGCTGTAATACGCAAATATGCCATTGGTATTCATGCCAGGATTCTCATCCATTCAAATGTTAAGGTCTGAAGTCGGCCACGTCCCTGACCAAATTGCTCAGTAAATGAAAAGATCACCTGACAGATTTACCCCATTAAACAGTCCCATCGGACAACTCATCTCCAAGTTGCGTCTATAGGGTTAATTCTGAACGGCCTTAGAATTTATTACAGAACTTGACGGCTAAGCCTGAGTATAAGGTTGTGTGAACTCAGTGTAAGACATATTATTTCCCAGAGAGAACTTAGTGCCTTGTGAATTCTGAATTGTGCTCACTCCTGTGCAATCCCTCAGACCTCAGTCATGATCCCCAATCCTAGTTATCCTGTTGAAATCTATTGACAGTCTAGAGTCACTATGTCGAGAGCTACAAGAAGTAGGAGTTAAATTTCTAAAGACGCAACGTCGAATGAGCCATGTGATCGCAAGTTCGAGATCATGGGTGATCTCAAAGGGAAGGTCGAGCAAGTCAAACTCCTCGACCTTGACCTGACAGACCAGGTCATGTTTCCATAATTGAACATTGATGTATTATGGAGTGTGGCTCCAGACGAGTTAGGAGGGATGTAGTTCATGTCGAAGCCAAAATTCATCAGCCTTTTCAACTCCATCATCATGAATCTCCGAGACTTGCGAGTTTTCGACACTATGGGTGAGGTGGTGTAGTGTAATAAGTTCCTCATTATCTATGTACATGACATGATCTTATGGATTTATAGACAGTATCCCATACATGTAGAGGATATCCATCAACTCACCGGCCTCTCCATCAAAGGCGAGGATGTATCCAAAGGATTTCAAGGTCCCAGTAAACATGGGAAGAAAAAGGAAGAACCCAACTTGTATGAACGATTTCATACTCAGAGAGGGGGGAGCACAACCAATATTGACCCCATTCTACCCGAGACACTCAAAACAACTTTCTATGTGATCGCTAGCAAGGTGATGCGATTGTATTACAAGGGCGAGTGCACAATGGATGCCTTGTCGGTAGTAGATTTTTGTGCCAATGGAGTAATCTTCAACTGGTGTAGCTACTTGCTGGAAGAACTCCTGATAGCATGTGAGGAAGCTCAAGAGAAGGGAGACACCTCCACCTATGGATATCTGCTAGTTGTGTTTGTCGTGCTAAAGTGGACGCTACCTTCAGGAAGACCGTTATCTCCAATAGACAAAGGCCAATTGGGAAAGATGTTTGAGCCTTGGCACTCAATGTTGGACTCAGAGAACATTGCATTCAACAACGCAATGTTCTCAAAATGGTATAACCAGTTGCTTAACGCAACTCAGAGGTTGCGTATACCTCAATAATTACTCAACCTGAACACACAAAACATTACATTTAGTATGAACCGCCAGCACACCTTTGCCTGGCCAAGGCATGCCAAGAGAGAATACTTCCACTTCTGGATGCTACCATTGTACCTGGATGAGGAGGCCTTTGACAAGGAGGTCATGTCATGGCCAGGAGTGAAACACAACCCACAGAAGTCATGGATGCATTACCTTTTACCAGCATATATTTTGAAGAAAAAGGGATAGGAAGCAGGGGTAGGACTGAGCTCGGGACTAGAGGAGAAGAATAAAGAGGCTCAAACTCAGACAAACTTAGAGGAGGAGGATGAAGAGACACAACTGTTGGAACACAAAAAAAGGACATTACCCATGTTCCTGCATCTTCTAGAGAAAGCCATGTTGACAGGTAAAGATGTCAATGACATCCTAAACACTACCTTCATTGGAGACCCATTGGTCAAGAAACGCAGGATAGGGCTCTCCCCCGTAAAGATCCTGAACCCTCAACCTATATCGTCAACCATCCCTCGTACTTGAGAAGTGACTCGAGTGGCCCAAATCAATGACATCTAGGATGACCCTGAACTCGATTCCACTCCATCTACCACCATCATTACCGAACAGACCCCATCACCCCCACAACCCCAATCACCACCTCTAGAAATCACCATCCCACCTGAAACCATTGAACCAGAGCCCATGCAGTTGGACCCCTCTGAACTAACCAAACAAAGAACATAACTCATTGGTCCAAACCATGAAGTCTCGAGCCAACAAATTGTTCCATTTGTACCCATTCAGGACACTCTTCCTTCAACGAAGATTTAAATAGTACCAATGCTGCAAGTCCTAAGTCCTCAGCACACGACCTCCACGATCAATGTTGAGGGTGTTATTCAAAGTAGCGTAACCTCATAAGCCGAGGTCCAGAAAGAGGCATAGGTACCAGAGGTTCAGAAGGAACCTAAGTTGACATCAGAATAGAGTACAACCTCGTAGAAAGAAAAACTGGAGGTAGTACTCCAAAATCCACAACAATGTGAAAAGTTGATGCAACTCTGCCTGGAAAAAATAGAAGTAATACCATTCCTTCCATCAACATTGATTATGAGACTTACGTAGCTGCCGCAAGGTCCATCCACAGGGGAGGAAGAGGTGTAGACACCTTCAGATCATTCGAAGACCATATGAGACTTGCGCAACTGCCGCAAGGTCCATCCACAGGGGAGGAAGAGGTGTAGAAACCTTCAGAGAATTTGATGGTCAGTGGACTACCACTGTAGGTCCAAGTACCCATAGAGGCCACCACTTATTTTGCTGACCTCGCTCAATGGCCATCAACGTGAGTTCTGACCAATTTTACAGAAAACCTACTTGTAGATGCACCAAGTGGATGCTACAACTGATTCAGAGTGGAAATATTTGGTTGCATCTAAACCCAAGGGAGGAATTATGGGCAAAACTCAGTAGTTCATGGTCGAAGCTTCGTTGTTGGCCAGAAAATAGCAAGATAAAGATGATGACTTCCAAGGTATAAAGAAGAGAGCCCTGGAATTGGTTCCATAGTTGGGCCCTTCATTTGAAGAGTCAGAAGAAGAAAGTGCTTTAGAAAAAGTAGAAAGAAGAACATATACATAGGATAAAGGAAAGAAATAGGCACTCCCAAAATCCACAGAAGAGCCAAGGACTTGACTTGAGCGTGAGTCAAGGATTATGGTTGGAGCTTGTTGGGCCCTTCATTTTTGATTAAAATAAGTTGCGCAAGCAATACTACAGTCCCAATTTTTCTTAGCAAGTTGCACAATCCACAAAGGATTTGGCATCCACCTCATGATTTCTTCTTCCATTATCTTAATATGTTCAAGGACCTAACTCCATCCTAGAATATTTCTTCCCATTATCAAAAAACCCTTCCTTAAGACTTGACTACATTCTTTTGGATCCAATATGTACATAATGCATTGCCTATGCATTAGTTGGTACTCATTAGAATACATGTATTCTTCATTACTTTACCCTTGTAGTTATAGCTTTCATACCATGCTTCCACTGCACTACTATGATAATAATAAGGGAATCATTTCTCCATAATTTCATAGCCAACCCGTGGATATGATGCACCTGATCTTCGTGTATGCATTAAGTGTCTCTCTTTATCAAAGTAATATCATTCTAATAATCAATTCATTTTATAATAGATCTGAACATAATGTATTGCTTTATCTATATATTGGAATCCTTTAAGGTGAATGGACTTTCATTTCTTCAGCCAATACATACTTTAATTTTGCACCATGATTCTTCTCTAATTAGCATCAACTGATTTCTTATAGCAGTTTCCTTTACACATAATTTTTTTTTATCTTCTTGGCTTCTCAAGCCTTCATGGCTGCACTGACATTCATATCACAACATTATTCATCCATAACTTTTGGTCATCATGAGGGTATCCTTGACATAACACTCTTTCCTTGAATGTCTCTGCTCATCTTTAACCAAGTTCAAATCCTTTTATCTTTTTCCCAATAAACATATCCCGAATCCATGCTTTGTATTTCCATGTGAATCTATTGTACATGCATTATCATGTACTACAAATAGTTTTCCTTTCTAACATCATGTAACATCCCCATTATAATCACAATTTTAATTAATGCTTATGTGGATACAATATGTGGCTATGACCAAGCGATTTAATATGTGAATATTATTTCAATGTTTTGATAATAAAATGTGATGCCAACTACTAAAGGGGACATGGACACGAGATGGTGGCTGAATTAATCCACAAGAGAGGCAAGTGTATAGGATAATGGCCAAGAGGGGGGTCAAAGGGGGAAATACCCATGTATATTGATTTAACTTGTTTTTCCTAAACTTGTGTATCATATACGAACCTTCCAATTTTTGATTGAGTGTTCCCAAATCCAATCATTGAAAACATGTAAGAGGGTGGGTGTGAGTGGTCACATCCCAGAGTTATTGGGAACATGGGGGTTGAGTATAATCAGCTTGGGGAAGAGTGTGAGTCAAGAAAGGAAAGCCACAAGAGAGGAAATTCGTATGGGTAGGACAACAATTTTTACAAACATCAAGTTTTGTGCATGAGAAGAAAGGAAGGGAGAAAGAAAGAGAGTTGGGAGCGGGTGCAACCATGGAGGGAGATTTCTGGAGCGTAACTAGAGTGAATTGGAGCTTGAAAAATGAAGATTCAGGTTTTCAGGCCTGAAGAGTGAATTCCAAAATGAGTTGCACTATAACAAAAAGTGTTTGTTGTTGGTTTGCTGATATTTTTCCTAGTAGCAAGTTTCCTTGAGTTCATAGTTGAGATATTCCTACCTACCTATGCTAGAGAGACCCCGATAAACGAATGGCACATTCCTTGGGTTATACCTGATAAACAGGTTATACATCCCTTGAGTTATCCCTGATAAATGGATGGTACATCCCTGATAAATGAATGGTGCATTCCTTGGGTTGGGCAGGTCAAGAAGAAGAGAGCTGGTAGAAAAATCGGGATAGTTGTAGGAGAATATCAGTTGGGTTATGACTATTATGAGCTGCGAGTGGACTGTGAGAGACCACCCTTTTTTGTGGATTACTAGCCTCAACTCAAGGGTGAATTTCTATTAAGATTTGGAACAATCAGTCTATGGTTGGGTGGAACACCCGTCCCAAGCAACTGGTTGCACGATTCTTGTTTAAGGATAAGTGTTTTATCTTGTTGCTAAGTTATTTACATGTGTTATTGTTGTGCATGAACTATACATAAATGAGAATGGATTATATGCTACCGTAGTGAGTGGTTTAGTTGCATTTCATGTTCATTATTATCACGCTTTAGATGCATTTGTTTTATGGTTATTGATAGTAGCTAAATTTGTTTTAGATTTGTAGATGTAAGCTATAGGAAATCATATAATAGTAAAAGAATTACTTTAGTTAGCAGAAGTTTCATTTTTATGTGTATTCCTCACCATAAGGTTCCTCGGTTGCGACGGGGAATGATTATATTATGGTATCAAAGTCATAATAAAGAGATTTTTGGTGTGACGTGGCCCAACCTAGGTGGCTAGGTATGTTACAAAGTGGTATTAGAGACGTTTTTTCAACATTGAGACTAGATGGGCTGAGTTAGCATAATGTTGATGTGAAAACTCATAGAGAATTAATTTCTGGAGTATGTTTGCAACTTGGTTATTTAAGTTAATATAGTAAAATTGAGAGAAATTTCATGGGTAATGTGAAGAATTGAGCCTCTTTGGAAATTTCGAAAATAAGCAAATCGGAAAAATTTGGGTATTTTTCCATACGATGACATCGGCATGACGTGGAGGCCATGTGCCAACTGACGTTGTAGAATAAATATGTGTACTACCACTGTGGAAGGTACATATTGGACATGATGACAGTTTGTGGGTGATGTGGGCCATGTGGCAGGCTAACTGTTAGTCCCACGAAACCATAGTAAGAACTTGGAATTTGTCTAAGTGTTGAGACTTCTTAGACAGACTTGTGAAAGGAAGGTTACAATATTATGATTCCACAAGTCTGCGTAGAAGTGGAAAAATGGTTAAGTGTTGAGAGTTTTTGGACGAACTTATGAAAGGAAGGTTACAATATTATGAGTTCGCGAGTCAACGTAGAAGATTAAGTGTAGAGACTTTTCGGATGAACTTATGAAAGGAAGGTTACAAGATTATAACTAAGAGAGTCCAAGTAGATGGAAAATGGTTAAGTGTTGAGACTTTTCAAACGAACTTATGAAAGGAAGGTTACAAGATTGTGAGTCCATGAAGGAAAAAAAAAAGAAGGTAAGTGTTGGTGGCGAGTTCATGGAAGGTATGAGGAATAGATATGAATTAGATCTTTGGTGAATCCATTAAGACAAATCGATGGTGGAGATATAATCAAGAAATGATCGGACGATTGTTGAGTGTTGCTACTATGTTTCACATGCTCATGAATGTTCCTTCACTATTTTTCCACCATAATTTTTAGCTCGGAGCTCGGATTGGAGAAATCAAATAGTTGTTGGAAAGGTCTTGAGGAGTAGAATAGATATGTCAACCTAGAATTTTGATTTTGGCATTATATTCTATTCAAAAGTGATAAAAGTGAATTCTGTAGCAGCAAAAGAGTGGAGATTGCAACTTGTAATTGTTGTAACTATTCAATCAAAAATCAGATTGAGGCATGAGGACAATCGTTGGAAAGTTGTTTCAAAAATGAATTCATTTAAGGAATCCTCTTGGGAGTAGTGCATTAGTATTCTTCATAATTTAAAAAAATGAATGACCTGTAATATTTATGTAATTGATAAATATTTTGCAATATATTTAATTATAACAATAATTATTGCATGCACATTCTTGCAGAATTAAAGATACAGAAAAGTAGACTTCAGTTCCTACATCAGAAATAGAGGCATGGAGGATTCTCAAGGGTTTTATAGCCATGAGGAAGAAATTGGAGGTTTTCATATAAGCATGGGTAATGCTGAGAGTGAGGCTAATGGGAGAAGATCCATGCAGGGGAATTCAATTATGAGAAGCCAACAAAAAGAAGTGCAAAGCTATAGGGACAATAATGAGAGGATAATGAAGGTTCAAGAAGAGATACTTAAAATCCTAAATATGATATATAAGTAAGTTAACAAGGACTCTAGCACCAAGAAAAACAAATATCAACGTCAAGATCCCATAGCAAAAGAGATGATCATGGGAATGATAGGTCGTCAAGAAGCATTAGTAGACACTATCATTCTCCAAGGCATTCCACCATAAGAACTCATGTATGTTTATTTCTAGGGATAAACCTCAGTGTGTCTCCTGTTTGGAGGCAAAGGAGAAGACTTGATGAAAACATCTTACAAGGTGAAATCAGGAAGATTAAGCCACCAACTTTCAATGGTGAGCATAAGAAAGGAGAAGATGTTGAGGCCTAACCATTGGAAATGAAGAAATATTTATAGCTACATGATTACCCATCCTGGGTAGAAGCTATAATTTCCACCTACCACTTGCAAGGGAAGGAGACCATCTAGTGGGATCAACTTAAGAAATATAAGAACCTTGATGAGAAAATAATCTCATGGAGGCAATTCAAGGAATATTTCCAAGAGAAATATTTATCTGAACATTACTATGAAAGAAAGATGAAAGAGTTCTTTGAACTCAAGCTGGGAACCATGATAATGAAGAAATATGATAATCATTTCTTTGAATTGTTGAAGTATGTTGAATTCATCAAGGATGATAAAGTCAAAATCCAAATGTTTCTGTTATGACCCAACATGGGCATATATATGTCTAAATGTATATGATATGACCCCAAGGTGGGGAATACAGGGGCCTAAATGTAGATGTAATATGTAAATACATATGTAATAGGGTTGACCTAGTGATAAAGGGGCCTCATGTGAAGTGTTAATAAGCTATATATAAGAGATCATGTATTCATTATTTAGATGTGAATTGTGAAGTATGAATGGTATTGGGTTATTTGGAAAGGGTTCCCCTATTCTTTAAGGAGTTATTGTGTAACTTATCTATATTGGAGTTGTTATCCATGTTTAAATTTTGTACATGGTGTGTACTTCTGTAATTTTACAATATTTTCAGCATTTGGATCATAACATTTGGTATTAGAGCTCAAGGTCTTGGGGTTTCACTTCTACATCTGAGACACCTTGGAATTTTCACTATAACTTTTTTTCTACAACGTTTCAAAAGGAACCTCTTGGAGGTTATTTAGTAGATGGATCAAGGTAAGTGGGGTTAAAATTTCATCTCCTGAGGCCTTATACTGTCAGAGATATAGCATGTGTAATATAGGGTTTTGGAATCATCCTGAATTTAGTCATCGCATAATTTTCTCTATAAAATTGTTTCGGTAACAATTCAGACCCATAAATCCCGAGGATATTCATATAAATTATCAAGCTATCTATGATAAAAATTTCAACGTCTGGGTCATCCTACGTTTTTAGATACACCCTTTGCAAGATAGGGTAGCTAACTAGTCCTATTGACTAGTCTCAAACAAGTGTTCCGGGAATAACAACCATAACTTCTTCATAGAGAATCCAAATTGAGTGAGATCAGTTGCATTGAAAATTTTCTAAGTGGGTTACCCTCTTTCTACAGTGATAAGATTCAATATGATAACCCCAAAACCTTGGAGGAAACCATAAGGAGAGAAAGGCACCCGTATGAGCAGAGCAAAGGAAGACAATTTTTCCAAAAATCTTGGAATGACAAGATGAAGGATAATAAGGATCAAATGAAGAAGGGTTCTAAGCCACCCTTTTTTAGGAATAATTTCCAAGTGAATCAACATAGTCAAGTCGCACAAAATGAACACAAGACTACAGATTCATTTGGAAAATGGCCAAGGCAGTAGTTGGTGCAATGTTGGGAATGTGGGGAAAAAAAGGAGAAAGAATGAGGACTATCCAAAACATTCAAGAGGATAAAACAATGGAATACATGGGCATGAACATGTCAAGGATTTATGCAGCCTTGGATAACAAGCAATCTGAATATCAATCCCGCATGATTGAAGTGGAATATAAGATCAATAATGAGCCCCGGTTCTTTTTGTGAAGAATAAGGATGGAACCTTAAGGCTGTGTGTTGATTTCAGGAAGCTTAATAAGGTTACCATAAAGAATAAGTATCCTTTGCCAATAATTCATAATTTGTTTGATCAACTAAAAGGTGTAAGAATATTTTCAAAGATTGACTTGAGATCATGCTATCATCAAGTAAGAATAAAGGAAGAAGACATCAACAAGACAACATTCAGAACAAGATATGGGCATTATGAATACATGGTAGTGCCATTTGGTCTATCAAATGCCCCGACAATTTTTATGTGCCTGATGAATGGAGTTTTCAGGGAGTACCTAGACAATTTTGTGATCATGTTCTTAGATATTTTCCTCGTCTATTCTAAATAAGAAGAGGAACACGAGAAACATTCAAGAATGGTGTTGCAAGTTTTAAGAGAGTATAAATAATATGCTAAGCTAATTAAGTGCATCTTTTATGAAAATAAGATTCACTACTTGGGGCATATAATTTTAGCAGTAGGGATATAAGTTGATCCTGAGAAGATAGAGGCCATTAGAGGATGGATAGTGCCAAAGTATGTGACAAAGGTTAGATAATTCATGGGAATTTTTGGTTATTACTAAAGATTCATAAAACGGTTCTCAAGGATTGCAAGTCCAGTCACTTCTTTGCAAAAGAAGGGAGTGAAATTTAAATGGACTTCCAAGTGTGAAGAGAGTTTTCAACAGTTGAAGGAAATATTGACAAGTATTGCAAATACAAATGAATATTTTTTTGTGTGCATCGATGCATGCAAGGAAGGACTCGGTGGAGTTCTCAGTCAAAGGGACCATGTGATATGCTATGAGTCAAAAAAATTAAAAGAGCATGACAGTAATTATTCTACACGACTTGGAGTCAGCAATGATTGTACATGCATTGCAAATGTGGAGGGATTACCTTATGGGAAAGAAATTCAAGCTAATGACAAACCACTATGATCTGAAACATTTGTTTGGACAACCAACACTAAATGCTATACAAACTAGATGGCTGGAATTCTGAGTGAGTATGACTTAAAAATTAAGCATATAAAAGGAAAAGAAAATCAAGTAGCTGATGCAATCAATAGGAGATCTCATGAAGTGCATGTGGCAGCCATCAACATGTACATGACATATTTGAAAGATCAAATTATTGTAGCAAGAAATTCAGATCAACAATATGTGAAAACAAAAGAAACATTACAAAAAAGGTAATTTTCAACATAAATTTATTTTTTATGAGCTGAAAGAAGATGGAATTCTCATGTACAAGGGAAAAGAATATGTGTTGAATTCCAATGAGCTAGAAAATGTAGTTCTGAAGGAAATGCACAATGTGCCATATGTCGGGCACCCATGATATCAGAAGACAATTGTAGCTATGAGAACCCAATATTTTTGGCCAGGAATCAAGAAGGAAGATGAGTTCGTTTGAAGCATTATATGGAAGAAAATGTAACACTCTCGCGAATTGGCATAATCCAGTAGACAGAGTAGTTGTTGGGCCATAATTGTTAAAATAAATGGAAGAGAAGATAGAAAAGATAAAGAAGAATTTAAAGGCTACCTAGGATAGGTAGAAAAGTTATGCAGACAAGAATAGAGTTTTTAGATTTTTTAAAGTAGGTGAACATGTGTTTTTGAAAGTGAATACAAAGAGAAGTTCACTAATATTAGGAAGCTTCCTGAAGTTGGCATCGAGATATTGTGGGCCTTTCGAAATATTAGAAAAGACAGGGCCAGTTGCATACATGTTAGCTTTTCCTGGATCCATGAGAGTGAATAATGTATTTCATGTGTCATTGTTAAAGAAATATGTGCTTGATCCTAAGCACATAATTTATTGGAATGTGATCCAGGTGGAACGAGTACGTATCCTGGACTAGAAATTCAAAGTGCTCAGGAACAAATCCATAGGATTGGTAAAGGTTCAATGGACTTTCTACGATCCTGAAGATGATACATGGGAGCATGGAGAAAACATGCGGGAGGAGTACCTGCAATTTTTTGACAATTTTGAAGAGAATAGAATGTAAGACTCCATTTTGGAAAGCTAGAGTTTTGTAACCACATCCTAGAGTCCTAGCCAACTACGTTCAGGACCTTGATAAATGAATGGCTCATTCCTTGGGTTATCCTTGGTAAATGGATGGTACATCCCTTGGGTCAAACTTGATAAACAAATGGTGCATTCCTTGGGTCGACAAATTGAGAGGAACAAAATATTGATGGTTGGAGCTGCTGCTAGAGCTGTTAAATTGCATATTTTTTATTT
Source organism: Picea mariana (assembly GCA_032191745.1). Taxonomy (NCBI): domain Eukaryota; kingdom Viridiplantae; phylum Streptophyta; class Pinopsida; order Pinales; family Pinaceae; genus Picea; species Picea mariana. The sequence goes on along the minus strand of JASDQU010106001.1, from coordinate 164,379 downwards.
CTAAGTATTGTGATATATACCGAGGACGATGCACAATTGTAGGGGAGAGGGAATGTAACATCCCCAGTTTAATTAATTCTTATGTGGATACAATATGTGGCTACAACCAAGCGATGTAATATGCGAATTGCATTCCAAGGTTTTAATAATAAAATGTGATTCCAGCTACTAAAGGGGACATGGAAAAGAGATGGGGGATGAATTAATCCACAAGAGAGGCAAGTGTCTAGGATAATGACCAAGAGGGGGGTAAAAGGGGGAAATACCCATGTATATTAATTTAACCCATTTTTCCTAAAATTGCATATCGTATACAAACCTTCCCATTTCTGATTGAGTTTTCCCAAAGCCAATCCTTAAATACATGTAAGAGGGTGGGTGTGAGTGGTCACATCTTAGATTTGTTGGGCACATTGGGTTTGAGTACAATCAACTTGGAGAAGAGTGTGAGTCAAGAAAGGAAAACCACAAGAGAGGAAATTTGTATGGGTTGGGACAACAATTTTTACAGACATCAAGTTTTGTGCATGAGAAGAAATGAAGGGAGAAAGAAAGAGAGCTCGGAGAGGGTGCAGTCATGGAGGGAAAATTCTAAAGTGTATCTTCAGCGTAAATGGAGTGAATTGGAGCTGGAAAATTGAAGAGTCAGGTTGTCAGGCATGAAGAGTGAACTCTAGAGTGAGTTGCACTGTAGCAACAAGTGTTTGTTGTTGGTTTTCTAATATTTTTCCTAGAAACAAGTTCCCTTGAGTTCCCAACTGAGATATTCCTAGCTGCCTGCACCAGAGAGACCTTGATAAATGAATGGAACATTCCTTGGGTCATCCATGATAAAAATATGGTACATCCCTTGGGTTATCCATGATAAATTGATGGTACATCCCTTGGGTTATCCCTAGTAAACGAATGGTGCATTCCTTGGGTTGGGCAAGTCAGGAGGGAGAGAGTTGGAAGAAAAATCAGGATAGTTGTAGGAGATCATCAGTTGGTTAGGAGTTTTATGAGCTGCGAGTGAACTGTGAGAGACCACCCTATTTTGTGTATTACTAGCCTCAACATGAGGGTGACTAGATGTTGAGATTTGGAACAAACATTCTATGGTTGGGTGGAACGTTCATCCCAAGTAGCTAGTTGGATGATTCTTATTTAAAGATAAGTGTTTTATCTTGTTGTTGAGTTATTTACATGTGTTATTGTTGTGCATGAAATCTGCGTAAATGAGAATGACTTTTATTCTTCTGTAATGAGTGGTTTAGTTTCATTTCATGTTGATTATTAACATTCTTTAGATGCATTTGTTTTATGGTTATTCACAATAGCTAAATCGGTTTTAGATTTGCAGTGGTAACCTATAGGAAATTGGCTAACAATAACATAATTAATTTAGTTAGCATAAGTTTCATTTTTATGTGTATTATGCACCGTAATATTCCTTGGTTGGGATGGGGAATGATTGCATTATGGTATCAGAGTCACAAGAAAGAGAGTTTTGGTGTGATGTGGCCCGACCTAGGTGGTCGGGTATGTTACACATCCACATATGATATGCCCATTGTCATCTTTACACCCACTCCTTTGGAAATTTGACAAGAACTCAACTGGGTTCCCTCATGACCATACTTTGGAAATTATGGAAAAATTTCACCTCCAAATGTGCTCTAGGATGCTAGATACATACCACTGAAGTTTAAGGCCAATTTATCCTTTTAGCCTTGAATACTACAAGTGCCTTCTAGGTCACCCTATACATCTTTTTATGTTCCTGGATTTCTGTTTTGACTCCATTGATATATTATATGGCTCAATATATTTCCATAGAATGCTCCTATTCTCCCAACTGATTCCAGAGTAGGAATTTATGGCCCTCAAAAGTTAACTAGGTCTAAAAAATTACCCTCCATTGTTTGGCCTGTAACTCACTCATACTAACTTCGTTTGATGACCAATTTATGCCGTTAGAAAGCTCTCTCTAAGATTTATTATTTTAGCTAAAAACATTGTATGTCATAGAAGGAAATACAATTTCATACAATTTGGGGTACTCAAAAATGTCATTTATGCCTACGAAAATGGCTTGTAAGATGAACACCTGGAAAATTCCCATTTTCTAGGCAATTTTTCATTGTTATATCTAAATTCTGGTTGATTGATGTTGATTGGGATGATTAAATGGAACATGAGTCGATCGGGAACCTCAGGGTGGTGCCATGTCAACTCCCTAGCTAATCGGTCCTATCTTATTGGCCTCTATCTTCTTCTTCCCTTTCACTCACACTCACATTTTATATTTCAGGCCCCACAGGTCTTTAGCTTCCATGTGGCACCTTTGTATTGGTTCACGGGGATGAGAAGGCCTCATCCTGTACCCATACATCCCTATGAATGAATTTTCATGTCATGTTTATCCAATATTTAAGGTGCGGATGGTGTCAACGATGATTGGCAGTCCTCGTCGCATTGCAGCCCCCCTACCCCACCGAATGTTAACACATGGGGGAGGGTCCATGAAACCTAACCATGTTTTTCACCCTGATGAAATGGTGCACATTAGTGGATTATGACCCCCCACCTAGTTTTATCCTAACNTAGTTCCGTAGCTCGACTTGTGGTTCTGTTCGATATGTGAGTGCCCCACCGTCGCGCCAACTCATTTGCGAAATCGCGCTCTCCATGTCCACTTACACTACCACTATGTATCTGCCACTATGGCCCCTCCACCTTGGAATTACATGTCACCTCTCTGCCACGTCAGCTGATACGTGGCCTCCACATCATGCCAACGTCATCGTACTAAAATTACCCAAAATTTTCCAATTTCTCCTATTTTCAAATTTTCCCAAATATGCCCAATTTTGAAATTCTTCTTGTGTCCACCATTGAAGTGTTGTAATTAATATTTGTATGGACATTTTTTGGCCCTATAACCATCAATCCCACTTCCTCATCGACCCATTTTTCCTTTTCACAACTGGTCGACATTCCTGGGCACAAATTTCATTCAAATTCATCCACAAATCGATAATTTATTTAATCAATTTCGTCCAGTCTTCCATGGATTTATTGTAACTTCAAATTCAACCAATTACAGGTTTGAATTTTACTTAGACAAGAATCAAAATGTAGGGATTTCTAATCTTTGGACCGAATTTCCCAATTTCCCATGAATTTAACAACAAAAATTGGGGCTTTTGCCCCATTTCACCCAGTTGCTTCCAATTTCTCCATGGATGCACTATAATATCAAAATTCGGCCATCTAGAGACCTAAATTTTCTTCAATTAGAGATTGAAATTGATTTTTTCTAATTCTAGGGCTTGATTCTTTCAATTTTCCCATGAAATTCCTCTCAATTTCACTGTAATAATTTTTTCAAACAAATTGCAGACATACTTCTCCTGACATTTTGTCAAACAATTTACTTGCATATTCCACAATTTCAATTTTTACGCTCTGTTAATTGGCCCATGCTGGCTCAGTGTTGAAACTGGAGCTCTGATACCACTTTGTAGCATCCCCAACCTCAAGTTGGGATATGCCACATGAAATTTCCAAACACTGATACCAATAAATTTAATAAATAAAGCTATGGATATGAACATAGTTATGTAAGATAAAAATAATAATTCATAAAAAAAATTATAATAGATATTGCATAACATAAAAGCATAATTACACACATAGTAATTAAAATGAGTATATGAAAGACACTTATCTTATGAATAAAACACCAACTTCGTGCATACCTTCCATGTTCCTTCCAACCATAGACCACATAACTCATTACTCTCAGCAGTGGCTCACCCCCGAGCTAGGGATAAAACTCCACCAGGGAAAAGGAATATGTTGACGGGCCATAATGACCCATTCAATCAGATGAGGGAAAATGCCTGATGGAATTTTCCAATTAGACCCGCTCTCATTTGGGATAGTGCTTCAGATCATATTTTGGCCTTGTTAACAGCTAACTAAAATACTAACTAAATATGAATCAGATAACAGAAGGTTCTTAGATGAATTAAAATAAATAAAAAGGGGTAAATACAACTAACTAAAGTTAAGCTAAGGTGTATGATTATTATTCTAAGATGCAGTTTCTAAACTAAAAACTAAACTAACCTATCCTGATAAGGAGAAAAGTAGAAAAATAGATGAATACAATGAATAATGTATATTACTTGCACTGAATAAATTCATGGCACAAGTGATATAGAACTGTGACCAAGAAGTTGTGTACAACCAATTTTTTTTTTGTCAAACTAAGCTACAGAGTCGCTGTATTCATAAATGACAATAATAACGATTGTAAATCATAGTATATTAATCAGGAAATAGTTCAAAGATCAACATCTGTTATCAAAAAACAAACATGCATGGATATGAGTAGTCACATTCATACACAGAAAAACCATTGTTTTCCAAATTGTCTTCAATCCTTTATTCAATTAACGGTAAAAATACCAATCCTTCTCAAAAGAACCAAAAGCCCTTGTTCAATTACAATTATCCCATTTATATAGGTGCCATGGGACTATGTTTCGATGTTCATATTGATAATGGTTAGGATACTTAAGCGATGCTCCAACTTTCCTTTCCCGATTAGGGCATAATTACGATGATCTGGTTTACCCTGCAAAATTTCAGTTACAAAATAATCCTCCAGGGGAGCTCTAACGATATTTCCTTTGTGTACACGACTGCCTTCCATTTCTTGAAGTCTTCAAGTATGGAATCTACTCGAAGAAACTGTGTCCTCTCCAGGTCAGCCTGAATCTTGCACATGGGAATGATGATCTTTATTATGAGGCTTTTCTCAGCACGTTGCATGGCATTTTTGGTTAGGGTGATTGCTTTGGAGGGTTGGATCAATATCTTTTCGATAAACTCTGCGTTGATTTCACTGGTTTCTTTGATTTCTCTCTGATCCAGGTTCTGCTTGGTTTCCACGTCTTCGATGATCGTCTGGGTTGATGAATTTTTGTCGATGTCCCTCAGGGGATCCATTCCAAATAGTGAGAGTAGATCATCGGATGATCTCTATACCTTTGCGCAGGATACCATGACTTGTACCTGGGTATTTAACACCTTGACAATCATTTCTATACCTATTTCTAGCAGTAGGCGATCACAAATTCTCTGCTTGTCAGAATATGATGGGAGGTTTTTTGGGGATGGAACTGTTGGTGGCGATTCTTGCCATTTTGTGATTGTGTCGTAAGATGCCATGTATTTTTGATACTTCTCCTGGACAACTTTCACTTGAGATTCAAACCAAGCCCATTCATATTCAGTCACCAGAACTCTGTCGATTTCACTGAACAACCTTTTCTGCATGCTTCAAATTTCTTCATTTTTCTCTAGGGATTTTGTCTTCACCACCTCGAGAATCGTTGTTTGTCTTTGGTGATCTTCTATAGTCTTTCTCAAAACTTTGTTCTCCATTTGTACCCTCTAGAATTTGGATCAACCTTTTTCATTGAAAGACCTCAATTCTTCGAATTGTGCTTTGAGTTTAGTCACTTCCATATTTTGTGAGGTTTCAAGCTATTGCATGTCGCTAGCATGGGCCTTATGGACCAGTGACATTAAATCAATGAATTTTATTTGTATAAGTTCCTCTTGTTCCTGTAATTTCTTTTTAATTTTCTCCTCATTAGCCTGCTTGGTCTGTTGAATTTCCTTTATTTTATTTCTGGTGGTAGTTTCTTTGATGGTTTCTAGGGTCATTTCCAGCTCTGCAATCCTAAATTTTGCAGCGCTTGGAGCTACAATGACCTCATGCATGGACATGATATTTACCCCAACAAAAGTGATGAACACTGAGGCCACTTGTATAAAGTTATATTTTACATCAAGCCTAACTTTCCATTTGATATTCCTTTTAGGAATATCCTGGCATGATTCTATTTTCCCCCTTTTTCTTTTGGGTGGCCTCTTTTCTATGGCTTAGGTCTTGTGAGTATAGTATTAATCTCCAACTGCAACCATCTATCATTCGAACCCGAGTCCTTCTAAGTTGAGTGATAAGATACCTAGAATCAAATCCAAAGGGGTGAATTATTCTATTGGTATACCAACCACATTGCTTTTAGGATATAGGTCGATGATAGCATTGACACCTCCTAGAATGGTGTCTCAAAATTTTGTGTTGTCGACTTTATCTTTATTATTATTTTCCTTGGTTTCTCCCAGTGCGACCGATGGTGGCTTACTTGTGTTTGTTGTTTATTTCTTCCTTGTGCCATCCTTCTGAGAAGGAGAATCTTTACTTATTCTTTTTTCCAATGCGACCTGCTTATCTTTGACCTCTTTCTTCTTCAACAGTTGGTATCTTTCTCCGGCCTCATCAACTTTCCTTTCCAGTTCAACTTATTTATCCCTTCTCTTTTTCTCCTCTTCCCTTAGTTTTTTATTATCTTGGTGGAGGGGAGCTCAGAACTACTCCAGCTACAACGTACTGGTTTGGTCTTCATCCTTTCTCAATTGTTGTTGGTCTAAATCGGTAGCAATCCTTTCCACTACTTCCTCAAAACTCAATGCACCTCAAAAAATGTCCTCGAAGAACCGATACTCATGCATGTTCTGTGGCACTAATATTACAACTTTCATGTGTTCATAAACTACATTTTTAGGTTTGTGTGATTTGGGTTCCCCCAAACAGAGACACAACTCCTTGAGTGCTTCCGCTTCCTTTTCAACTTGCTTCTTATTTTCAAAACAATATGACCCCACCTATATGGGGAAAATTGGCTAGTATTTCTTGTTCTTTTCTAAAAGGTAGGTAGTGGCTCCTTTTTCAACAGTCTAGTATGCGATCTCCCTAGCCAATATCTTATCAGGAACATACTTTGGTAGCAAGTTTGGTTCTCTTGTGGCCCCATAGATCCAAATGTAAGTGTATTATTTCTTTACGTAGAAGTCCCCGATGTCCTTTAAACCTTTGAGAGCACCAGGGGAGATCCTTTGTGGAAGAGGCTGAAGATGGACTTATGTAAAGGGGCCAGGAAGTAATTGCATATATCATAGAAAAAACTCTTACAATTGACCTCCCACAATTGAGAACAATAAAAGCGAATTGGACCTTTGTTCGAAGTCCAAGACCAGTTGAAAATTAGGAATGAGTTTGCAATGCACACAATGTCAATTAGATATGTCGACATGTAGAAACTAGGATTCTTCATGCTCTTGGGATCTTGGTTGTGTTGAGCGATGCTAAAAAAGAGACTAGTTGCCCAATTGAACACATGGCCATTATGGGCAATTTTGTAGGCCATTGGGAACCATTCCACCCTGAAATGAGTGCTACTTTTTTCACCATAGAGTTGGTAGATCATGGTATTTAGAACCATGTAGGGATTTTTAAAAGATCATTATGGAACATATGTTTCATCCTTTTTCTCTTGCCACTCTTCATCCTAAAACCAATCTTCCATGAGGGTATCAAAGTCTTCATGTTCGACTCTGAACCGTTCGAGAAAAGATTCATTCAAGCTCGATGTTGGTTATGGGGTTTGATATCTAGCTCCGATGTCATATTCTTTTAGTGAGGCGATTGGGAGACCTAAAGCATTGAGTATTAACCATGTATCCTTTTGCAGATATGAGAAACATCATTTGGCTGCGTCGTTGTAAGGAAAAATTCAGGGGCGAGCGGTTACTGTGTGGATTCTTCTCTTCTTGGTATTTTTGTATGCTTCAATGTATGGATCATCGAGAGGGAATATTTCATTCTTGAACAAGTCCAAAATATCGACGTAACTAAGGTAGTGCTTCATTCTGTCATGGTTGTTGGTGTCAGAGATAGTGTATGAATCTGGGATGGAGACTGTAATAGAAGATCCAAAGGTATGGGATTTTCCTTTTCTAGTGAGCATTCTAGACCTCTCTTCACTTGCACAAACCAACATATTATAATTAACAGAGTTGTCTCAGCCTCAAAATAACAATATTGAAAAGAAGAAAATACTATCATAATTGTTTACACACCAGGAGTGATAGTTGATCAGATAGAACTCATAGAGGATTGCTGACACGATTTTCTCTTTTTTACCTTAGTGAACCAGTGAGAAAGAATACAAGCCTTAGTGTCCCTTTTAACAAAAATAAAATCCATCGATTCCCTCCTAACCGTGTGAAATCAAATAAAAGTGTGAAACAACTTGACTCAGTCATGAGCATACACAGAGAGTAAATGCGCACATAGAGGATTGGAAGTTATAGTCGTTAAGGCGTGGGGGAATTCAAAAAGTGGGGGGAAACATCACAACTGTCATCGTCGGAAGATGATGAGGACAAGAGGTGCGCATGTGGGTGAAAAAAAACCCTGACGACAATAACTAGTTGATTAACTTTTTTAGCATGATTACATGGCCAAACATTAATTTTAAAGTTCAATTGCATGACCATTGGGTGTTAATCCTTCAATAACTAAGGCTGACAAGACATCAAGGTGGAAGTGAGGGGACCCATTAACTATACCGCGTGAGATATATTGTGGAGGAGTGATTGGTGAGGAATCGGTTCATAGGAGAAACAGGATCAAGGATGTGATAAATGGATAGCAAAGGGCGGCGTAGTCATCGACAAGGAGGGGAAGAAAAATAAGGAAGAGACCAAGGAGAAATTCGGCGACGAAACAAAATGTCCGAGTAAATTAGTATTTGTATGTAATGTCCCCCACCTCTTAGAGAGGTGATGAGGAGACTCAGTGACCTGGGCACCCCCACTAGGTCATAGTCTCACACTGAAGGGGGAAAAGTCAAGAACTTAAACTGTAATGATCCCAAGCCAAATTCTTTCTTGGAATCACTAACTACTACTAATTTATTGAGTTTTTAAGTGCATACAAGATTCATCAACACATGGAGATCACAATATATTCAAGATGTAGAAGCATAAGCAAATATCTGACCTTTTTATTATGAGCAATGTAAGATCAATACAATAGATGGCCAATCTGGCATAAACCTCAGATGGCCGTACAAGCAATAGATATGAGCTGCTACAAAATGCTCCCGACAATACAAAATGAGCCTCCAAAGGCTGGATATACAATGAAGACTAAATCAAGCAGATCTGATCTGTACTAATGCTCAACCTCCAAGCTAGAAAGTGCCACGTCCTGCTAGAATGCTGAAGCCCTGAATAATTTTTCCCTGCTACCAAAAGTGTCCAATAATCCCGAGAAATATGCCAAATGATAGATCAGGCAACTGCAAGGAAAACCCAGATGTCCAAATTCCCAAATCCACTCTCAAACTCCGTAGATCTGAATTCTCCACTGAATGGTGTGCCCCACTGGATG
>JASDQU010106001.1:142177-154978 GCA_032191745.1 Picea mariana | reverse complement strand
GGTGTGGAGGAGTCTTTCATCCCCGAGACCAAGCTGTGGAACAAGGTGAGTGGATATTTCACCACTGAGTTGCTCACAAGGGTTTGTACAACAAAACCCCCAAACTGAATGCTCAAGAGAAATAGCCAATGCTAATCCAAAACCAGAATGAGTAATAGGTGCACCCCAGCCTCTTACTTATACTTTTCCTTCTAGTTCTCTGTTGAGTTAGGTTAACTCCCAGGGTTAATCTTCTATTCTTCTGTTGAGTTATCTATTACTCCTTTATCCTTTCCCTTTCTTAAGTCAACTTAAAAATATAACTTTTAACTTCTTGACTTTCCNTACCAGAATGAGTAATAGGTGCACCCCAGCCTCTTACTTATACTTTTCCTTCTAATTCTCTGTTGAGTTAGGTTAAATCCCAGGGTTAATCTTCTATTCTTCTGTTGAGTTATCTATTACTCCTTTATCCTTTCCCTTTCTTAAGTCAACTTAAAAATATAACTTTTAACTTCTTGACTTTCCCCCCTTCAGTGTGAGACTATGACCTAGTGGGGGTGCCCAGGTCACTGAGTCTCCTCATCACCTCTCTAAGAGGTGGGGGACATTACATTGTAACCTTGACATGCGTCAGAAGAGGAAAGGCTTACACATTGATTTAATTGAGGGAACCATGAGGGGGGTTAGGATGAGGTGTATTGAAGAGAGAGGGTCACGTGTGAGTTGGGGAGTGACTAGGAGAGAGAGATGGATTATCATCATCAACAAGATGGATAGGAGTACAATGATGAGAGTGTATCATTAACTTCTGATGATGATGTTGTGAGGCATCATCGTCAGAGAAATATACAGGGAGGATTGTGCACATGTTTGAGGAAAAACCCGACGATGCAAAGGTAAGAAGGGAGGAAAAGAGAGAAGTAGATGGGAAACCCATATTTAGTTCCAAACAAGAAAATGAATATTTAACCATAGATACCCCAGGAAAGAATAATGTGCATCCCCCCATTAACATTTGAAAAAATTTAAATGGGAGAAAGGGTTGTTGTTCCATCACAACAAATGGTGACACACTGGGAAGAATTTTTTTTCTCTAAGTTGGAAATAACAATATTGAGACCTCATTAATTGTGTTGTTACCTTTAGATAGTTCATATAGTTTCCAGGTTGAGAACCCCACATTCAATTAGCCTTAAGAATCAAAGGAAATACCCAGTGTTGATGATATTCTGCATAATTCCAGTGAGTTTTCATGGGATTTATGTAATCCAATAGTGAAACATGAGAGGGGTATAGTACAAAGAGATATTTACTGACCGATATGGACCATAGTTTGTTCCTCACCTCTCTTTCCCGACATTGCTTCGCTTCTAGTGAGGATCCATAGCCCCAATGAAGGTGCCTTGGTATCATATAAGAATAGCCCAGCTTCCAGTGAGCATCCATAGCCCTGACATGTTTGCTTATAATTCCCACACTTTAAAGTTCCTCCAACTTCCTGACATTTGTGTTTATTTTCCTTCATTTTTTTTTAGATATATGATTTATGTATTTCTTTTCCAACATGTGTGAAGGAGAGCAGGAACCGGGGTGATACAAGAGTTACTTAGATATGCATATATTGATCGATGGTTCTTTCTCATGTGTCCCTCACATGCCTTTCTAGTATAGTAATATTAAGGAATAAAGGGTAACACCACCAGACGTATGCAAAGAATATCCATTTTCAGAGCAATTCTCTAAGTTGGTGTGGAACACAGGCCTGTCTCGAGAGTGGTCACACATAGTAAATATAACTGAGACGAGCTATCTAAAGGTATGAAATTTTATAGGTCCGAGGTATTCCCTTGGCCTGAGTGAACCAAATCATCTTCGTGCATAAACATGGAGTTATAGATATTTTGATGACTGTCGAGTGAGAGGTGTCTGAAAAGAAAAGTGGTTACCGAGGCTGAAGCCAAAGGGTTATGATTACGGGAAAAAGACCGGTAGGGAGCAACAAACTGCTAATAATTGTGGATAGGCACTGGTGAAAAGAAAAAGGAATGGTGAATCGAGACATCTAAGGAAAATAATGCGAATAAAAGTAAAAGATGACTGATTATAAAAACAAAGGGACTAGGAAAGGAAAACTAAAAAATAAAGCAACTTATACTATGTACAAGACTACCATCACCATGGGTGATTAGGAGAAGTATTGTTTTAGGATTTGGCCATTGACAGGGAGCTCCTCCTCCTCTCCATGTAATGTCTTAAGTCAAAAGGTACCATGACCTATTTTCTGGTGGATTAGATAAGGTCCCAACCACAACTTTTAAAACTTTGTGTGTTTTCCTTTTAATTCATTTGATTTATTTTGTTTGAGTACACGATCCCCTTCATGAAAATATTTATTACCTACATACGGCTTGTCAAACCACCTTATTATTACTTCTTGATGGTGTATTAATTTCGTTTTAACTTTCTCCCACTCTTCTACTAATTTTAAAACCATGTTTAACCTTTCCTACATCACTAGGAAAGCCTCATCACAGATGGATTGGGCCAATTGGAAATCTGGTAAGAAGGTGTGAGTAGGTATGGTGGCCTCCTATCCATAGACTAGGAAAAAACTGGAGTTACCGATGGATGACTTGGGGGTAACTCTGTTGGAACAAAGGGAATTTGGCAGAGCAAGGTTCCAGTTCCTTTGATGGTCATTAAACATCTTCTTGAGGATGTTGATGAGTTTTTTGTTAGTGGGTTATTCTAAACCATTCCCTTGTGGGTAATAATTTGCTGAATATTTAACTTTGATATTTCATTCAAGGGAAAATTTAGTCAATTTCAAAGAACAAAAATATCTTGCATTATCAAAGACTAATGATTCAGGGACTCCAAAACTGGTGATGATATGAGATTGAAGGAACAACATCACCTGGATTTCATTGATAGTCTTTAAGGAGACTCCCTCACTCCATCTGGTAAAGTAGTCAGTGGTTGAGAGGATGTATTTGTGTATTTGGGAGGAATTGGGATTGATTTCCCCGATTACATCCAACCCCCATTGTTGAAATGGACATTTGATGATCATTGGATGCAGAGGGAATGCATTTTTCTTCTCTCTTCCTGTTGACTTTTGACATTGCTGGCATCTCCTTGCATACGCATGTGAATATTTAAATATGGAGGGCCATTATTATCAAACTCTAAGTATTTTTTGTGCAGTAGTATCTGCACTGTAATGTCCTCGCATGGGTCCATAATGGAGCTCAGACATGAATTTTTTAATATCTCTTTTCTCCAAGCATCTTAGGAATACGCCATCATAGTTTTTTCTGCATAGAATTTCCTGGATAAGTTGATATTGGGAGGATTTGATCCTTAGGGCCCTTTTCTTTTTTGGGTCCAGATAATGTGGAGTTGATCCATGAGTCAAGTAAGATTTCATTTTATAGAACCCGGGGTCTGAATCGACTAGGATGTAGCACGATTATTTTTTAAATAGCTCAGATTCTTGATACAGAGCATCTTCCCGAGACTCAACGCAGGGGGATTCATCATCCAGTTTGCATGGCCCTTTCCCTTTGACGATTTTTGTAGCTTTGATCTCTAGGTCATATTCTTGTAGGTCCGTAATCCAATTGTCTCTTTTCTCTGCCAAATATCTTTGTACTAGAAGGTTTCTGACAGTTGGGTAGGGAATAATAACCTTGGTTTTAGATTTGAGTAAGAATGACCAAAAGCACTTGACAACTTTGAATATCGCATATGCATGCTTATCAACTTTAGGATAATTTATCTCAGCTCCTTGTAGTCATGAACTCGTAAAATCCATAGGAAACTTGTATCCTTCTGAATTCTTTTGTATTAAGATAGCCGCAAATCCAATATCGAAGGAGACTGTGTAGAGGTTAGAATCTCTATCAAAATATGGGATCAACAATGCGGGTACTATCTCAATATATGATTTGATTTTAACAAAATCCTCCTTCTCTTTAGACCCCCATTTAAATTCAACATTCTTTTTTATCATATCTTGTAGGGGTTTTACCATTTCGATGAAACTGAGAATGAACCGTCTTATGGAATTTATTCTCCCGAGGAACGACTGCACATATTTTTTTTGTTGTGAGAGGGAGGGATCTTAGCAATCTCTTCATTTATTTTAGGTTCAATCTGCATACTATGCTTGGAAAATATGAAGCCCATGAGTTTTCCTTCATCAACAAAAAACATGGATTTCTTGGGGTTTAGAGAGATGTCCTATCTCCTGCATCTGTTTAATACCTTCTTCGAATGAGAGATGTGGTCCTCTCTATTATTCGAGAAGATGGTTACGTCATCTAGGTATACTACCACACATTCTCCCAGTAGACCTCTAAAGGAAATATCTATCGATTGTTGAAAAGTTGCTCCAACATTTATCAGTCCGAAATGCATCTTCCTATAGGCATATGTTACCCATTTGGTTCTGAATGTTGTCTTTAGTTGATCTTGATGAGATACTAAGACTTGTTTATAACCTGAGAATCCATCTAGTAGAGAGAGTGTTTATGATCCAGAGACACACTGTAAAATTTGCTCCATGGGAGGCATAGGGTAGTTATGTTTCTCTAAGGCCCTGTTCAGATTTCTAAAATCAACACAAATCCTGATATCCCCATTCTTTTTCCTTACTGGCACTAAATTTGATATCCACTACGTATGTCTTAATGGAAAAACTATTTTAGCAGCCAGTAATTTATTCAACTCTTCTTTGACTTGCGGTTCAAGGCTGAGATGCATCTTCCTCAAATTTTGTTGGAATGGCTTGGTTTGAGGTTTCGCGGGGATGACTTGTTGTATAATATTTGTATCATATGTCTTGAGGTCCCCATACGTCCAGGTGAAGATGTATTTATACTCTTTGAATAACTTTATGTATGATTTCCTTTCTTCAGGAGAGAATTTTTTCCAAGGTTAACATTCCGAGGGGTTGTCTGTGACCCCAAGTTTACTATTTCAAACTGAATGTATGAGTTGTTGGTCTTGCAGTTGGTGACCTTTTTGAATTTGTCTTGAAGGTCATATAGTTTTTCTAGTCTGACCACACTCCTGGGGATATTGTTGGTCGAGCCTGATGTGTTTGTTCCTTCAATTGTATCGTTATTATTTGTATTTATCAGCATGTCGTGCTAGCCTTCATCTATGATAGAATCCTTGAAGGTATCTTTGAGGTGTAGGAAATTTATGAGTTGTTGGTCATCATTAAAGACCCTCCAATTCATGATATTGTTAGGAATTGATGGTTTGTACAAAAGTTCAATAGCAAAGGAGTCAGGCATCATTCTGTCTGACGGTATTAATATAGATGCTACGTTAGCTAACAAATCAACTTTAGAATTCAATGATCAGGGAATGGTGTTAATATTAAATGCAATGAAAGATTTAATTAGTTACCAAACCTTATACCGGTAATTGTTTAAGTGACTTGAAAGATAATGAATGGTGTTTTTACCTGTTTGACGATGATTTCAGAATCGCCAAATACCTCGATTTTTTCCTTCTTTCAATTCAATTACCTTCCTTAGCCCTTATACTAAGGCCTCGTATTCGACAATATTGTTGGTGCAAGGAAATTCTAGTCTATATGAAATTAAAGTTTTAGTACCTTTTAGATATTTTAGTATGCAACCCACACCTGCACCTTCTAAAGAATTTGATCCATCGAAAAATAACGTCCACATGTCAGGATCTCCTTTTTTTATTTTAATTGGTATTTTTGAATTTTCAGGTTTTTTGGTTTTAATGAGGTTAATAGAGTCAATGCGTTTTTCTAACTTATATCTAGAAATTATGTTAGTTTGTACATCAGAGGAACCATTAGTTTGATCAGATATATTACAACTGGGTTCAATAATCTGGGTGCAATGAAGGATTTGAGATTGAGTGTCAGATTCAGCAAGAGAGGATGGTTCAACTGTGAAATTCCCAAAGAAAGTTTCTTACAAATAGTTTCAAAGAATTGAATGGTTGTACACTACCATTTCATTTGGGTTATTCAAGTTAGTGACAACATGTTTCATATACCTTTCTCTGTTGATCTTGATCTAATTCGTTTTACCATTGTAAGGGAGCCACAAATGGGACTAGTCGGTAGCAAAGTATCCATTTAACATAGATGACCAGTCTTGACTTAACAACATGCCATAGTTGTCTAGAATGTCTACTACTATTATATCTATGATTTGATGAAATTTTGGGTTAGCAAGCATCTTGATCAAAACCTTTTTCAATTCTCCAATAACCTTAACTTTGGTTCTGTCTAACTGAATAATTTGGATGTTAGATGGTTAGGGTTTGATATTAAACTTCTCACATAATTTTAGAGGCATGACATTAGATGAAGCTCCTAATTCCACCATGAAAATTATGAAAATTTCTATTAAAGACTTCAAAAGTGATGAGGAAAGGAGGGGTGGTAGACTTGTATCTTTGACCAGTTAAGGATGCATTAGTTGCAACTTGAATTTTAGATGGAGTGATGTTTTCAGCCAAATTTACCTTGGTGATTCCTTTCTTGGTTCCAGTGTTTGCTTCCTTTTTTCCATGAGATGTTTTTCCTTGCAGAGTTCTGATAAAATTCTCTTAGATTTGTGGAATATTCATGAGTTCAAACAAATAAATGTTAACTTTTGTTTTCTTTAGATCTTCTAGGAAGTCATATTCCAACCTGGCCAAGGGTGTAGGAGAAATATTTGGTTTGGTTTCTTGATATATTATTTTTGGATTAGAAGGTGTGGTCTTGGATGAGTTAGGAGTAGTATTGGTCAAAGGAGAATATTGTTTGGGAGTAGAGGCGGCGGGAGAAGTAGTATTAGTGGTGTTGGGGGTGTCATTGGAAATATTCTTACTAGAACTCCTAGTGGTTACAACGTTTTGTGAGATGTGCACTTCTTCAACTTCTTCTTCATATTCACAAAAAGAAATGTCCCAAAATGAGTTTAACTATTGTTCTACATGATCCTTAGATTCCAGAGGTTGTTCTTGAAATTCCTGATTTTCTTCTCCGTCATTAGTAGTTTCAATCATATTATTTGTTTCCCACATTTGAAGGGCCTGTACAATATCTTCCATGTTGATGCCTTCCATCTGAGAAGGGGTGGTTTTTTTGGTTGGTGTAGTTTTATTATATTTCTTTGGGGGAAACTTAAAAAATGTTTTCTGGTTAGAAGATCCATGTCCACTACCCCTTTTCAGGTCAACCAAGTCGTTAGATAACTTCTTAATGATTCTCTGAAGAGATTCCATATCCATTGAATCAAAAGGATTCTTATCTTCACTGAGTTTAGATGTATAAACTTTACCTTTACCCTTATCTTTAGATGGTTCCAAGATAGAACTATCTTTTAAACTCAACATGTTTTTTTCAAACTTAAGGGCTTCTTGGAAAGCTTCTTCTAGAGTGCCTTTTTCAAATTTTTTCACATACATGGCCATGGACATGGGTAAACCAAAGGTGTAGAATTCAATAGTGACATATTCAATAGGTTTTGAGGCCCGCGAGATTCGTTTTAACAAAGTAAGGAAACATTGATTGTAATCGGTAACTAAATATTTGAAATACATATTGACTCTTGAGAGTTCAGGAACCCAGGTGGCTAGTATTTTGTTTTCCCTGAACTTTCAGACAAAAGGGGTTTCAAAAATTCTCCAGTTAGGAATGGAGGATTCTTCTAGTGATAAATACCATATCGATGCTTTTTCTTTAAAAGTAAGGGGGAAAAAATGACAACAGATGTCTTCATGTTGAATTCTTTGTAACCTAATAGCCAACAAAAATTTCTTAACATGGTTTTCGGCTGAATCCTTTTTTTCATGGTCAAATTTAGGTAGGAAATTTTCAGGGTGTCTCGACATATCATGTTGGATCCCTAGCACAATGAATGCATCAACAAAAAACCATGGCTGATAGGGAGGAGGATTTTAGTTCGCATTCGCTCCAACCATGTTTGGGGGAAGATATACAATGATCTGATAAGGGTTATCTTCGGGTTCACTCTCAAATATGTCTCTTTATTTGGATTTGTCCTTTGAATTGTCTCTGGGAGTGTGAGGGGGTGACTCAGGAGGAGAGGGTGGTCTACCTCCTGCCCCACCAATGAGTATATGATATTCAAGATTAAATTCTGAAGACTCGTGGAAATCAAAAGTGTCTTCAAAAATGTGATATTCAGGGCTCCTAGTCGAACAGTTTTCTTGAAAGGATTCTTGATCGAAAAAATAGGGATCCGTATGTCAAAGGTATTCCTAATTTTCATGAAGAGAGTAATCCAAGGGAAATTGTCCTAGTCAGTGCGTGGTTGGTTCATTCGGTCGAGTGTCTGACTATGGATTCAATATCCGATATGGTTAGGGCACGTGGTTGGGGGGAAGAAAATGATGTTTCGGGGTGAGCGGGAACGCAATGAGTTCTAAACTGAGATGTTGTGTTCAAAATATACTCTGAAGGGAAAATAGTATGTTCGGGGTGAACTTGATGGGAATCACTTGTCAAGGAAAATATTACTTGCAGGGTAGGATGTGAAGGATTTAAATTTTTGTTTGTAGCCATTCATTTATGTGGCCCTCCTTCTTGAGCCATTTCTGTTGATGAGACAGAATGACCCGTTCAATCAAATGAGGGAAAACGCATGATGGTAGGTCTCAATTAGACCCACTCTCGTTAGGGATAGTGCTTCCGACCATATTTTGTCCTAGTTACCAACTAACTAAAATACTAACTAAATATGAATCTAAGAACCGAAGGTTCTCAGATGAATTAAATGAAATAAAAAGAGGTAAATACAACTAACTAAAGTTAAGTTAAGGTGTATGATTATTATTCTAGGATGCTATTTCTAAAATAAAAGCTAAACTAACCTATCCTGACTAGGAGCAAACTAGAAAAATAGATGAATACAATGAATAATGTATATTACTTGCGTAGAATAACTTCATGACACAAGTGATATGGAACTTTGACCAAGAAGTTGTTTACACCCAATAAAAAATGTTTTTCAAACTAAGCTACATAGTCATTGTATTCATAAAGAACAACAATAATTATTGTAGATCATAGAATATTAATTAGGAAATAGTTCAAAGATGAACATCCATTATCACAAAAGAAATATGCATGGATATGATTAGTCACAGTCATACATAGAAAAACAATTGTTTTCCAAATTGTCTTTAGTCCTTTATTCAAATAACAGTAAAAATACCAATCATTCTCCAAAGAACCAAAATCCCTTGTTTAATTACAATTATCCCATTTATAGAGGTTCACTGGGGTTGCGTTTTGATGATCATATTGATAACGGTTAGGATACTGAAGTGATGCTCCAACTTTCCTTTCCTGATTAGGGCATAATTGTGATGATCTGGTTTACCCTGCAAAATTTTCATTACAAAATAATCCTTCAGGGGAGCCCTGACAGTATTTACCTCATGTTCACAACTACCTTCCATTTCTTGAAGTCTTCAAGTATGGAATCTACTAGAAGCAACTATGTCCTTTCCAGGTGAGCTCGACTCTTGCACATGGGAAAGTTGATCTTTGTTCTCAGGATTTTCTCAACACGTTGCACGACATTTTTGGTTATGGTGATGATTTTGGAGGGTTATATCAGTGTCTGTTTTACAACCTCCATGTTGATTTCACTGGTTTCTTCAATTTCTCTCAGATCCAGGTTCCTCTTGGTGTCCATGTATTTGATGATCGTCTGGGTTGATGAATCTTTTCCGTGAGAGTAGATCATCAGAATATCTCAATACCGATGTGCAAGATACCATGACTTGTCCCTGGGTCTTTAGCACCTCGACAATCATTGCCATATCTGTTTCCAACAATCGGTAATCACATATTCTCTGCTCATCAGAATACGATGAGAGGGTTTTTGGGGACGAAACTATTGGTGGTGATTCTTTCCATTCTGTAATTGTGTCATAAGATTCCAGGGATTTTTGATACTTTTCTTGGACAACTTTCACCTGAGAGTCGAACTACAGTCGTTTACATTCAGTCACCAGAACTCTGTCAAGTGCACTGAACAACCTTTTCTACATACTCTGAAGCTCTTCATTTTTCTCTAGGGATTTTGTCTTCACTGCCTCGAGAATCGTTGTCTCGATTTGGTGATATTCTATAATCTTTCTCAAAACTTCGTTCTCCATTTGTACCCTCTATAATTTGGCTCAACCTTTTTCATTGAAATACCTCAATTCTTCCAATTGTGCTTTGAGTTTAGTCACTTCCATATTTTGTGAGGTTTCAAGTTTGTAACAACCCTAATTAATTCTTTAATTATCATGAATGATAAATATTAGTTTAATGAATTATTAAAATAGATTTATGGACACTTTATTATAAAATTAGTATTATTTGTAGTTGAACCAATTAATGGGAGCAATAAGGTGGTTGAGGAATTAATGGGGGGTAAGAATGTTTGGGAAATGGATTCGAGGGAGGAAGATAAGGGAGATCTCGGAGAGGGTGATCTTTTGGTTGGGGGAAATTTTTGGTTTATGGAAAGGTAAGAAAATTTGGAGAGGAGAAAGGAGGAGGGAAATAACAATTTTGGCTGCAACAATTTTTCTTATAGTTTTGCTTGAGGACTCTCACAGGGGGCACCATTGTTGCTGGGAATTTTGGGTTCGAGGGCCAGGAAACCATAAGGATTCTTGGAGCTAGGGAGTTAGAGAGGTTGTTCCTAGTTGGTTGGGATGTTACTCATTTTGGGCAGGATCCATCAGCTTCAGGTTCAACATCAGGTTGAGGTAAATACCTTATGCATTCCTTTCCCTTATACTACTATTCATTATGCTCATTATGTTGTTCATTATGCTCATTATACTGATGTTCATTATTATACTGTTGAACATTATTATTATGCTGGAACAATAAATAAAGAAGTAAATTAGAAAGGATTTCTGTATTTATATTTAATTTTATGAGGCTCTCTATGCACAGTCCTTACATATGGTATCAGAGCCAAGTTTCAAAACTTGGACCAGAGCGTACCCACCTATAAGAGTGAAGGTTTAAGAATGTTGTTCCAGCAATAACCCAAAAATTTAAACAACCCTTAAATATTTATATTGAAACCCTTTACAACAAATTAGAAATGTTCCTTGAAACCTTTGGACTTAAGAACAAAATAAAAATAAAATAAAATAAAATAAAAACTCAAATTTGATCCAGAAATAACCCAGAAAACCTTAGAAATTGTTGTAAGTTTGAAGGGGGAGGTGGTACAAAAGAACCCCAAAATGTCCATGAATGTTTTGGAACTTGTTAATCTATGAAAACCAACACCTGTTCACCTCTGAACTTGTAAGAAGCCTCACTTGTAAAAGGGGCACAATTAAAAATAAAAAATAAGMTTGACCTATAAAAGAGGTAGAGAATATTTATTTTTTTTATTAATAAAAGTTAGATGAGCTATTTCTTTCACAAGAATTCTGTAGCATGATGAAAAAAATGAAAATTGTTTTTTTTTTTATATACAAATCCACTTAAACTTTTCTTTCTTACTTATTTTTCTAAATAAATTGGGAACTGTAATATATATACTAGTGAAAATAAAAGTAATTTTAGTAGGGTATTTAAATAAAATAATTAAAAGTTTCAAAAAACAAATATGCAAACCCTAATCGTGGGCAGAGAAGGGAGCATTTCTCATTCTTACCATTGGCCACACCCTTCCAAACTGAAACGAGCCGACTTGGCCTTGTCAAAATCCCCCATACATTCTTGGGTCGTATCAAATTCTTGGGCATTGGTAGGCTCGGCCATGGAAGCCATGGCCCACAGCCTCTAATTTAAATGCCACAATACAACACAAAACCCAACGCCCAAGCGTGAATCCCACAAGCTACAAGTTAATATAGAAGATTGAGACTTAAGCCACCAAGGGAAAGCCCACAAGCCACGAGGATTGAGGTTCTCACAAGAGGCAAAAATTTTGTGCACAACACGCTAGCACCAAGCTAGCACCCAATTTGAAACCAAGCATCAAGATCCCAATGCCCTAGTTTAGCGCCAAGCCAATGGAGGAGTTCATATGTTAGCTCTGCACGACGCGTCAGCTCAGTAATCAAAGAGCCCAGCAAGCTATTGAGCTAAGCACGAAACAACAACACAACATGAGTTAGTCACAACTCCAAGCCTGATCACAGGCCCAACACTAAAGTAACGAAGGATGAACACACAAAGGGAAATTCTACATGTCCCAACGCCCAAGACACAACGAAGGGAGAATGAGTCCATAGACTATGGACAACAACTAACCCAACAAGTATTAGTCCAAGTCCACAAGCTAAATCGCCTTAGACCACTCGGACAAACTATCACAAGCTAACCCTAGCGTCTGAGACCAAGCACACAAACAAACACAAGCCTCAAAACAACGAGAAAAAAGTTTCTCACCCGAGCTTGGGGACCCGCCTCTCAGTTTTTAACTTGTATAGGACAGCATTTATCTTGACAACCCACTCATGTTTTCCATTAACATTCTCGTGCACGAGCTCGGTCGTCTGGTAGTCATAGATCGAGTTGATGCTTTCTTCAAAGTACTTATTGTTGGGGCTCTCGACACGGAAGCTCTAGATACACATCCCTACCATAGGACACAGAGAAGAGACACGATCAAGGAAAGAAGAACATGCCAAGGGTAGAAACGAGCGAGGCAGAGACTGGTTAATATATTTTGTTATTCTAAATAATCGAGGGCAGAGCTAGGCAAGAATAGGGAAAACCTCGTGTGCTTGAATTAGAAATTGCACAGGAGTGAATTCGGGGTTAGGGTTTGTTTA
>JASDQU010106001.1:102324-141924 GCA_032191745.1 Picea mariana | reverse complement strand
ACATGCGGGAAAAGAGGGAGGGGGCATGTGGGCCTCATGTGAGGTCCCACGATGCCCAAGGTTATTCAATGTATTTTGTTTTTATATTATTTACGAGATTAATTAAAATTAATTAAGTTCATTTATTCTGTTATATATATATATATTAATTATTTTAATTAATATAAAAACAAAATTTAATTGTTAAAAAAAACAATTATTAATTAATTAATTATATTTTTTACCTTTGTTTTCTTTTATTTAAAGCATACCTAGTGGGATATTTACTTATTTGAATTTATTAAAATAGTTTAAACTTAATTGAGTTATTTAAGTTTAATTAATGTTATAAGGGTTAAACTTATAAGAATCATAATTATAGTTAATGAAAGAGTGATTAATTAATTAATGTCGATTGATTGATTAAAGAGAATTGAACTATGTAAATTAATTTTATGGATTAATAACGTGATAATTGATGAGACTAAGTGTATTATAATTAATGTTATAAGGGCGATTAATATGAGTGGTACATATTGATACAAAGATGGGTTTGATGCTTGATTATACACACAAGTTAGAGTAATTGAAGATTACAATGTAGCACTAGCATAACTAGCAAGGTGAGAGAGTTGCTAGGATTCATGAATGAAGTTACCAATCTTAGAGGCTTTTGACCCAACTTTTAGCCACTTACCCTAAAGAGAGTAACGTCTGTATACAGACAAGTTAAAAAAAAAAACCTATGCCTAACCCTATGTTTACAAGTATAAGTTGAGCGATGTCAACTGCCTTAGACTCTTCCCCGACAAGCATTTGGTTTGATGTAGATTCAATTATTCAATATGGTTAGGACTCAGTGAAATTTAGGCTGAGGGGAATCATCGCAAGGAATGCCAATGTCGGCGTTGCCACCACCATCGCCTGAATTAGCTGTCATTTTTCCCTCATTGGAGGTTATTAATGAGACTTTAAAGGGGCATCAACCAACAGATGTCAAAGTGGAACCCCCACCTTCTGGAGTGGGTAACCCTGAAGCATCGAGGGATTCAGAGGGAGGGCCTCCACCCAGGGATATAACTAGAGAACTACAAAAGATCAAACTCCCAGTGTTTGCTGGGGGTCGTGCTAGTGAACTTACAGAGGCATGGTTGGAAGGAATGACATGATGTTTCTCCTTAAGAGACTACGCTTCCACATCAAAGGAGAAAATAACAATCTTTCAGTTGAGGGACAGTGCCTTGAACTGGTGGGGTAACCTGGAGAGGCAGTTGCACCTTACCCCAGACACCGTATCATGGGAAATTTTTGAGGAAAGGTTTCGGAGGAAATATTTGCTGACATACTACGAGGAACAATAGGTGGGAGCATTTTATGCTCTAGTTCAGGGAATCAGGACTGTGGAAGAGTACAAGATTAGGGTCATGGAGTTGGTAAAATATGTCTCATACATGGACACCGATCAACGACAGGAAGAACGTTTTGTGTATGGGTTAAAACCTAATATAAGGGCCATGGTACTGATGTGGAAACCATCATCAGTAGAGGAAGCAGTTTAAAATGCATGTTATGCGAAGAAGCATATGAGCTTAAACAGAGGTATGAAATCGACCTTTCCACAACATCTTGGATTCGTGTGGAAGGCCCCTAGGACATTCTCTAGGGGAGGGAGCTCTAGGCCACCTCCTTATGGTAATAGAGTCACACCTAGGATGGTTGCTACAGGTATTTCAATGACATCTAGTGCAACATAACACTCATCACCAACGACACAGGCAGGTCCACGACCTTCTCAGAGAGAAACAAGTAGGGGCAGGGGCTCCAGGGGAAGGAACTCATTTCAGGGACCATCATAGGGCAGTGTGAAGGTTCCACCTCATGTTACGTGTTGGGGGTGTGGAGGACCCCATTAATAGTGTGACTGCCCATAGTTGCAAGTAGGATTTGTGCATAGAGAAGGAAAGGCCCTGATGGGAAGAGAAAATAGTAGCCACCAGATTTATGCAGCGGTTAATAATTGCCAGGAATAACATCAATCCACGGTGGTGGAGTTGTCAGGTACGCTAAATCATGTCAATGTTAAAATTTTATTGATTCTGGTTCTGCAGATAGTTTCATTTCACCATCTGCATTAGAAAAGTGTGGGTTGATAGCCTACGAGAACGATGACTTTAAACAAGTTGAAATGGCTTTGGGGGAAAAACAAGCGGTAGGACCTAGCGTTGATAATTGTCTAGTAGACCTGGGAGTGTGTGCTACTAGGTTGAAGGTATACACCATTGCTCTAGGGACGTATGACCTAATCATTGGAATGGATTGGTTAGAAGCCCATCGAGCTATGGTAGATTGTTTCACGAAAAGGGTTCTTTGTGTTGACGATGAAGGAAGGTCAATAGAGATCCATGGTGTACGAAGGAAGGTGTCTCTACGCTTTATCTCGACCATGAAGGTGAAATGTTGCATGAGGCAAGGTTTTCGACTATATGTAGTGGAAGCAGTGAATGAAGGGAAAGGACCCTCATTGGATCAGTACCCAGTATTGTCAGAGTTTAAGGATGTCTTTCCAAAAGAGTTGCCATGGTTACTGTTGGGGACCTATAATCATAGGTAACTTGATTCTTCGGCTGCTGATTTGGCGTTGCTCCCGTGATGAAGGAATCTGGCTTGGTTGGACTCAGTTGTTTTCATTTTCCCCTTCATTTGTTTCGCCCGATCCTTCATCACCCTGCTGCATCCTTCATCCACCGTTGCGCCCTTCAGTCCCTCACCCTTCATTCCTTCACCCCTTTGCCAATCTTATCCCTGCATGAATAAACAAACTTAGATAAAGGAAAAATCAGATAATCTTAGTAATAATTTTAGTGTAGTTAGAATAGGTTAGACTTGTTAATAATAAATTAATCATTAATTAATTAATTAATGATTAATAATTAAGTTAGTTGTTAGTAATTAGGTTAGTTTGTTAATAAAAAAAAATAAAAAACAATGAAATAACATTAATAATAAAACATATAAAAAATAAAAATAAATAAAATAATAAAAGCAATTAAATTATAATAAACATATATATTAAAATATTAAAACAAAATAAAATTAAAATAAACAAAAATTAAAAATAAAACAAAGTAATAAAAATAATAAATAAAAACCAAAAACCAAAATAAAAAACATAAAACAATTAAACAAAAACAAAACGTAAACAAACATAAAGTAAAAATATAAAACAAATTAAAATGAAAACAAAAAACCAAAAAAAAAAACTCTCTATTCTAAGTTTTACACCCACTCCCCCATGCATATCGGACCCCCCCCCGCTACGTCCCATCAACTCATGGGGTTTGATAAGATGCTTCTTAAAAACTACATGCGGACACATGGCGGCTCCACAAGCCAGCGGACCCCCGCCCCCCTAAAACCACTTACCACCTTAGGGGGTCCGAAATACCACTTATCCCCAACAAAACCGTTTTCGCAGCGTTTTCAACTAGTCATTTTCTGAAGGCGTTTATGGGCAAACGGAGATGAATTTTAAAAAACCAAAAGAGGTTTTTGTTCAGTATAGGCGGAAGAACAAAAACCTCTCAGTGTTTTCGAAGGTTCCATGAGAAGGGAGAATAGAATCCATCTTCAAGCCCCATTTTTCCAGTTTTTATTTTTTCTGTTACAGTCCTGATTTTGCGGGAGCTGTTTCGATGAGCTGGAGACAAATTTGGAAAAAACAAAAGAGGTTTTTGTCTGTAAAATGATCATCTAAAATAACCACATTCAGTTTTTTTCCAGGTGTAATCATTGAAGAGAAACAAATGTCTGAGTGGACCCATTTTTGCAGAAATTTGGCCCGTCTTTCATGACGGACAGTTCCAAATTTTTGGGGATTTGTTGCTATTTTTGGGCGAGGTGGTTGAATCCAACTTCCTAAACTTGAGGGGGGATCCCTCCTATTTATCAAAGTGATTTTAATGTAAAAGGGTTGTTGATTCTGGCACCCAGGAAGGCTATTTTATGTTCTGATTCACCAGGAATACAAAGAGACTTTTTCACAGGATTCCTATGTCGACGATTGGTGAAGTTTTATTTCTTCATTGAATGTGATTCTACTCAGTGTTCATTATGTTTCTCTCTTTCTAATTTTCAAAAGGAGATTTAACACAAATTTTATCTCTGATACTTTGTGCAGTTCTTTTGAAAATCTAAATATTTTCCTCAGATACTACAATAAATAAATTCTTGAATGATTTTTTGTTGTAGTTGATTATCTCGTCCGTTCATTCTCTACATCATTTTATTTCTAAAGGATCCAACATCTGCATTACCTTTCCCTATGTAAATACCTTATAGACCTGTGTTTAATTTCAAACTTAACTCAGACCCCATACCCTAATGGTCCTCTTTTGCTGTCTCAATCAGAAAACTCCAAGAACATATCCTATTCTGCATAGCTAGCCTAATATCCTATTTCAAACAAATCTAAATTTGACAGAGAGATCCCTCTCTGAGTCATTGAGGGATAGATCCTTGACTCGAAGCAGGTTTGATATTGCCTCTGTGACTACCTCCACAGCCTTGGGAAAATTACAGAGTGATAACAAAATGGCGACTCCACTGGGGAACTTTCCCCATTAGTGCACTTCAATTTCCAGATCTGATCACTGATGGTGGACAATGAGTAGACACAAGAAGGCTGAGATCATTCACTTGTCGACTCCAATCAGCTCCAAACAGTGCTGACTTAGAGAATCCACTGGAGGAATATCCCGAAGCATGACCAAGCAGTCTAGAAAGATCAGGTACTCAAGCCCAAATTGCATTCAAGACATCTTTGGTTTTATATGTAATTATATTCTATCTTATTCTAAGCTTGATCAAAATTACATTGTTGAAGATTGGATTGACCATTTGCTAATTGATGAGCCTCAAGAGACCAAGCCCTAAATTGTAGATCATGTACATGCTGATTCACCTAAAGAAATCCTAGTGAGACATAAGCCTCCTGCTTTATCTCCTACTCTTGCTAAACCTCTGGATGGTTGTAAGCCTCTTGCTTCACCTCCTATACCTGCAAAAATTCCATACAGATACAAGCCTCTACATTTGCCTCCTTTTCTCCATGACCTCCCTGTCAATTACATAAATAATTTGCCCAGGTTTGATGGAGAAAATGTGAAGATCACCGTTGAAAAGCATATTCAAAATCTTGAGGATTTTCTTGATCTGTTTGAGGTAGAAGATGATGATGTTTGCATCAGAATGTTTTCCCTATCATTGCAAGGTAAAGTTAAGAATTGTTTTAAGAATCTTACAGATGCAAGCATTAGCAGTTTCCGTCAGTTTGTAAAAATTTTCCTAGATCGATGGGTGATCATGAGAAATGTCTTTCTCATCCTAGAAGAATATGAGCATTTGAAAAGACAGCCAGGGGAGACAGTACCTCGGTTTTCAGTAAGGTTCAATAAGATATATCATGCAATGCTTGCTGATATAAGACCACCCCTGGGATCAGCTCACTTTAATTTCCCATATGCCTTCGATCCTGAGATGGCATTCCAATTAAGATAAAGGAACACTGCAACTCTCGAAGAAATGAAAAAAATTGTATTTGATACGGAGGCCAACTTGTTGATCAAAAGGTCAAAGGTAAAGAACAAAGAAAAGGAGAAGCTAAAATCATCAGAAGCTAAAATAGACATTCTGGCCAGCACCATGGAAGAGATGATGCAAAAAATTAGCATAAGAGAAAAAAATGATGTTCAAAGACATCATGTTCCATTGATTTCAGAGAAAGAAAAGGTCACTGTTCCCAAACATTTTGCAACTCACCCTTGGTACCATGGTTTGGATAATGATTCTTTCATGTATTCAATTCATGACATAGTCAAAGATGAAGCTCCATATCAACTTGCAGAGGAACAACCAGCTGATATAATGTGCATGTTTGATGACATTCCTTACCTGGATAATCTACCCAAGTGTGATCAGTATCATGATGATAATGAGGCTGAAATAGAGGTGGACTGTTCAAAGAAATCAACAACATGTCGTTGGAAGGAAGAAGATCAGTTACAACTCAGATATGACAATAAACCTTTACACAACAAACATGAAAGCAATGAGGAAAATGCAGAAAATTTTAGAGTAAGGGAAAAATCTTTGCCCTTATGTTTCTCTTCTTTTCAATTTTTGAGAGGAAATTGTAAGCAAGTTGTCAATAGTAGAGAGGGAGAATGTTTTGATCAACTAGGTGAAGATGCCATTGCTAATATGGAGGTTGTTCTAAACCCAGAATTACAACCCTTGACCTACTTTGATTTTCAAATTCCAGATGAAAGATTAAAGCCTGAGACAAATTATGAGTTAACCCAAAATAACTCTGTACCATTATGCTTTGATTCATTTCAATTTTCGAAAAAGAATCTTGAGTATATGATAAAGGATAAACACACAAAAAATCAAGAAGTTTCAGTGGAACCAATGCAGCAGTCATTTCAATTTCTACAGGATCCAATATCTGATGTGTTGGGTGACTTTTGTTGTCAAAGTCATTTTCAATCATCCAACTATGGGCTAAAAATCTGTTATGATATTGACATGATCATACAGTCAACTTCATGGTCTTTTTCAGAAGTTACATTACAAATCCCACCAGAACATTTGCAGCCATATCAAGATTTTTTTGAGGATCTAGATAGCATAAATATAGTACCAAATCATGAGGTTGAATTGGTTGAATTTGAACATTAGGAGATAGGTCATGTTTATCATGATCCTATAGCTATCTATATGGAGGAGTTTTTCTTTTGAGAATATCCATTGATTTCCAAAGTATCTAGAATTGTCCACAGACCCAAGTCTTTGTGTTGTAAAGATCAGGTTGGAAATCAGTATGTGCTGCCTATGCAAGTTCTATTTCTAATATTGTTTGAAAACATTGAAAGAGCAGATATGTTAGAGAAGTTGCTTGATTGGCTGCACTGGAATTATTGTATCATTTAGAATGATGAAATTGTCAGTAGTGTAGGGTAGGTAGCAGTTTTGAATAAGCTCAGTTATTTGAGCATCTTTCCAATTTTGTATGATCTCCAACAGAGTTTGCATTTGATAGCATCTAGTTAACTGTTCAGTCTAATATGAGCCAAGTTCTAAGATTGTCATTGCAGTGACCCTATGGCCCAATGAATAAAGCACTGGTCTGCAAGTTCAGAGTTCAATTGTTCTTGACACCTCCTGAAAGAGTTTTCATCCCCAGGTGGAGCTTATGTTGGGGACCTATAATCATAGGTAACTTGACTCTTCGGCTGTTGATTTGTCATTGCTCCCGTGATGAAGACATCTGGCTCGGTTGGACTCAGTTATTTTCATTTTCCCCTTCACTTGTTTTGCTTGATCCTTCATCACCCTGCTGCATCCTTCATCCACCGCTGCGCCCTTCAGTCCCTCACCCTTCATTGCTTCACCCCTTCACCAATCTTATCCCTGCACGAATAAACAAACTTAGGTTAAAGGAAAAATCAAATAATGTTAGTAATAAGTTTAGTGTAGTTAGAATAGGTTAGACTTGTTAATAATAAATAAAAAACAATGTAATAACATTAATAATAAAACATATAAAAAATAAAAATAAATAAAATAATAAAACAATTAAATTATAATAAACATATATATTAAAATATTAAAACAAAATAAAATTAAAATAAACAAAAATTAAAAATAATACAAAGTAATAAAAATAATAAATAAAAACAAAACACAAAAAATAAAAACATAAAACAATTAAAAAAAACAAAACGTAAACAAACATAAAGTAAAAATATAAAACAAATTAAAACGAAAACAAAAAACCAAAAAAAAAACTCTCTATCCTAAGTTTTACACCCATTCCCCCATGCATATCGACCCCCCCCCCCTCACGTCCCATTAGCTCATGGGGGGTCCGATAAGCTATTTCTTAAAAACCACCTGCGGGCACGTGGTGGCTCCACAAGCCGGCAGACACCCCCCCCTAAAACCACTTACCACCTCAGGAGGGTTCAAAATACCACTTATCCCCAACAAAATCATTTTCACAACGTTTTCAACCAGTCATTTTTCGAAGGCGTTTATGAGAAAAAAAATATGAATTGTAAAAACCCGAAAGAGGTTTTTGTTTAGAATGGGATAAAGAACAAAAACCTCTCTCAGTTTTGGCAAAGGTTCCATGAGAAGGGAGTATCAAAGCCATCTTCAAGCCGCATTTTTCCAGTTTTTTGTTTTTTTTGTTACAGTCCTGATTTTGCGGGATCTGTTTCGGCGAGATGGAGGCGATTTTGGAAAAACCAAAAGATGTTTTTGTCCGTAACATGATCATATAAAATAAACTTCTTCAGTTTTTTACCAGGTGTCAACATTAAATATAAACAAATGTATGAGTGGACTCCTTTTTGCAGAAATTCGACCTGTCTTTCATGACAGACAGTTCCAGAGTTTTGGGGATTTGTTGCTATTTTGGCCGAGGTGGTTGAATCCGACTTCCTAAACTTGAGGGGGGATCCCTTCCATTTATTGATGTGATTTTAATGTAACAGGGTTGTTGATTCTGGCACCTAGGAAGGCTATTCTCTGTAGTAATTTTCTGATTCACCAGGAAGACAAAGGTATTTTTTCATAGGATTCCTGTATGTCGACAATTGGTGAAGTTTTATTTCTTCGTTGAATGTGATTCTATTCAGTCTTCATTATGTTTCTCTCTTTCTAATTTTCAAAAGTAGA
The DNA here is from genome assembly GCA_032191745.1 of Picea mariana. Lineage (NCBI taxonomy): Eukaryota > Viridiplantae > Streptophyta > Pinopsida > Pinales > Pinaceae > Picea > Picea mariana. The sequence continues at coordinate 133,203 of JASDQU010106001.1, read as the reverse complement.
TTTAATGCAGAATTGATCTCTGATACTCTGTGCAGTGCTTTTGAAAATCTAAATGTTTTCCTCTGATACTACAATAAGTAAATTCTTGAATGTTTTTTTGTTGTAGTTGATTATCTTGCCTGTTCCTTCTCCACATCATTTTATTTCTAAAGGATCCAATGTCTACATTACCTTTCCCTGTGAAAATACCTTATAGACATGTGTTTAATTTCAAACTTAACTCAGACCCCATAGCCCAATGGTCCTCTTTTGTTGTCTCAATCAGAAAATTCCAAGAACATATCCTATTTTGCATAGCTAGCCTAATATCCTATTTCAAACAAATCTAAATTTGAGAGAGAGATCCCTCTCTGAGTCATTGAGGGCTAGATTCTTGACTTGAAGTGGTTTTGATGTTGCCTCTATGACTGCTTCCATAGCCTTGGGAAAATTACAGAGTGATAACAGTTACCTCCTGAGAGGGAGATTGATTTTACCATTTAGATAAAACCTGTTGTAGAGCCAATTTCCAAGACTCCATATAGGATGACGGTGTCAAAACTTTTTGGGTTGCAGATGTAGTTTAAGGAACTACTCGACTTAGGACTAATAAGGCCTAGTGTCTCACCTTGGGTTGAACATGTAATTTTTGTGAAGAAGAAGGATGGTTCCTCACAACTATGTATAGATTATAGGGACTTGAACCATGCTACAGTGAAAAATAGGTACCCAATGCCACAGATAGATGATCTCTTTGATCAGATGAAAGGAGTAGTGGTGTTCTCAAAAATTGATTTGCGATCAGGGTATCACCAGTTAAGGATTAAGGAAGGAGATATTCCTAAAAATGCATTTCGAACTCGATTTGGGAATTACAAGTTCGTTGTAGTACCTTTCAGTTTGACCAATGCGCTAGAAGTGTTCATGAGCCTCATGAATGGTGTATTTCGGAAGTACTTAGACCGCTTTGTACATGCATTTCTAGACGATATCCTCATCTATTCCAAGAAATAAAGAGAACACGAGGAACACTTGTGAGTGGTGTCGTCCTGCCTTAGAGAGAACAAATTGTATGGAAAGATGTTGAAGTGTTCTTTCTTCCATAAATAAATTCACTATTTAGGTCATATCATTTCTAGGTGAAGGAATCTCCTTGGACCTAGAAAAGGTAAAGGCCATTATGGAATGGCCAGTGCCAAAAAATGCTCACGACGTAAGAAGCTTCATGGGGCTAGTAGGTTATTACTGGAGATTTGTGGAAGGGTTCTCTAAAATAGTGAAACCCATCACCACTCTGCAGCGCAAAGGGGTCATGTATGAATGGACAAAATAATGCGATAGCACATTCATCGAGCTTAAGAGGTTACTAACTAGTGCACCAATTCTACGAGTGACGGATATGGAGAAAGACTTCACAGTCTGCACGGATGCCTCGAAGCAAGGGTTGGGGGCCATGCTAATGCATGATGGAGGAGTGATAGCATATGCGTCAAGGAAGTTGAAGAAACATGAGGATCTTTACGCTACTCATGATTTAGAGTTGGCAGCTGTAATGCTAGTTATGAAACTTTGGAGACACTATCTAGTGGGGTGAAATTTTGAGCTCAAAATGGACCATGAAAGTTTAAAACATCTCTTCACTCACAGGGATCTCAATTCCAGGTAGAGGCGATGGAGTGAGTTTATGAATGAGTACAATTTTAGAATTTCATACATCAAGGGAAAGGAGAATGTGGTCGCAGATGCGTTGAGTAGGAGACCACATGTCTTCTCTTTGATACCCTTAAAAGTTAATCTAAGGGAGCGTGTGTTGACACAACTCCTTGGAGATAGTTGGTATTTAAAGGTTACTTCAACCCTCTAGAGTGGGAGGAAATTAGATCCAAAGTATGAAGGATATAGCCTGGAAGAAGATGGACTATTAAGAAATCAAGGAAGCATGTACATCCCCGAAGGTGGGGATATTTGAAGCATCATATTGAATGAAGCCCATAGAGAACTCTATTGTGCGCATCTGGGTGTGAAGAAAATGTACACATACATGAAGAAGATTTTCTTCTGGGTAGGCATGAAGCACGATGTAGTCCATTTCATCACCAAGTGCCTAGAGTGTCAACAAGTGAAAGCCGACCACCACCACCCGAGTCCCATGGATGATTTTAGGGGCTAAATTTTGCTCATGGGCTAATTTTCCATGGTTTTTCCAAAAATGAGATTCGTTATTTTAAAAATGATTCACCCAAACTCTATAGGATAAAATCATTTTACCTTAAAAATTGCCAAAATTTTATAAAAACTATATAAAATCCTTAGAAATTTGAATATTTTTACAAAAATATCGCCAAACATTTATAGTTGGCTTATGAAGGATTAGTAAGATTTGCTAAGGTTTCTACATTTTAAAATAAATTTCCATCCTTAAAATCATCCCTGCACCCGACAGGTCTCCTACAACCGCATGATGTCCCTATGTCCAAGTGGGAAGTCATTTCTATGGATTTTGTTGTGGGATTGCCGCTCACATTGCATAGACACAATTCCATTCTTGTGATAGTTGATGAGTTAACCAAGAGTGCTCATTTTATTCCAGTTAGAGACACTTACAATGTCACTGATGTGGCACGCGTGTTTGTAAGTGAGGTCATATGTTTGCACGGGATACCCGAGAAGATCATTTTAGATAGGGACTCCAGATTCACTTCTGGGTTTTGGACAAGTTTGCAGTCAATGTTGGGGACTCAGTTGAACTTAAGCACAAATTATCATCCTGGAATAGATGGGAAAAATGAGAGAGTAAATCAGGTTATGGAAGACATGCTTAGGATGTATGTTATGGATAATCAAACCCATTGGGAGAAGTAACTACCTTTGGTAGAGTTCGCCTATAATAATAGTTTTCATAGCTCCATCGGAATTCCACCCTACGAAGCTCTGTATGGAAGGCCATGAAGAACACCATTGAGTTGGGAAAGGTTAGAATATCGAGTGACAGTTGGGCCAGAATTGATTCAAGAGATGGAGGAATAGGTGATTCAGATTAGGCAGAGACTAAAGGAAGCATGGGATAGACATAAAATTTATGTTGATGCACATAAGACTGACCGAAGTTATAAAGTGGGAGATCAAGTTTTCATTCGTATCAGGCCTAATAAGAGTACCATTTGGTTCGAGAAGGGGACAAAGTTTTCACCTCAATTTATAGGACCATTCAAAATCCAAGAGAGAATTGGACCCGTTGCCTATCATCTCGTACTACCACCCCACTTGCATAAAACTCATAATGTTTTCCATGTATATGTTCTACGTCATTATGTCACTGACGAATCTCATAAATTGAATTGGAAGAAATTGCAGGTGTCGGACGCGGGAACCCTGATGGTAGAACTGTTACGCATATTGGACTGTAGGGTCTGACAACTTAGGAACCATCTGGTAGACCAAGTTAAGGTCCAGTGGGACAAGTATAGCTCAGGATCTACTACTTGGGAGGATGTTGAGACATTACAACGAGATCATCCCTCACTTTTTTGACCACCTCGAGAATATGTTTCTCGAAGGTTGGGTGTATGTAATGCTACCTTTTGACTCAGAAAACTAGGATTACCTGAGGCCTAATCACCTTTATTTTCTATTCACTGTGAAACTATTAATGATACACTTTAAAGTTTAAGACGTATGAACCTATGTGAATTACAATTCTATGAATGTTTAACATTATTTTAATGATGATGAATGTTATGCAATGTATTATGTGAATGTCAATTCTATGAATGTTTAACATTATTTGAATGATGATGAATATTATCCAATCTATTATCTGAATGTCAATTCTATGAATGTTTAACGTTATTTGAATAATGATGGATATTATGCAATCTATTATGTGAATGTCAATTCTATGAATGTTTTAATTGAATTATGATGGATATTATGCAATCTATTATGAGAATGTCAATTCTATAAATGTTTAACGTTATTTGAATTATGGGGATATTATACGATCTATTTCTAACTTGAAAATTTTGAAATTTAAAGTTGTTGGTACATGGATACCGAATTGAGATCATGGTTCAATGCATTTACATGATGATAATGCATAGATATGTATGAGTTTATATTATAGACTAACCTACAGGTCAATGGGCTACGAAATAGCCAAAGGATAATGATAATAAAAGTGGATTTCATGAACACTGACCAAGAAACAATATGGTATGAATCTTTGTATGTTAATTTATGTTGGTTCAAATGCATTGCTATGATATATGGACTAGTGCAGGTTTTTCAGGTGGTGAGACTGCCTAAAACTGAATATACGATGACTAAATTCCTAGCAACACAGTGCCACTGTATATTCCATGGTAGGGTGTGGACCCTAGTCCTATTAGGAGGGGTGGATGAATTTCCCACCATGTATCCTCTAAAATATGGAGTCATGGGAGGACGGTGTTAGCTCATGCTCCCCTAGACGTGTGATGATGATTGTCAGTTGCCTACTGGGGAAGCTTGGTCAAGAGAGTGACACTTTCGCTTACGGGTTCTATTTGGAGTTAGGTCAATATAGTTGACGCTCCAAGATAGTCCAATAGAGAAAGGATAGGGATGGAAGACGAAAGTAAATTAGGGAGGAAGGGTGAACATAAATAGTTGAGAGTGTATGGGAATTTTTCCTTATAGTGGAATTTATTGTTTTCCCCTTTTGAAAAGAAAATATGTATATATGTATATTCATAATTACTTAACTGAACTACAATTTTCTAAATGAACGTTGTTGTGCTAAATTATTGTAATTAAAGGATTTTTGCGAACATTTTAATTGGTTTATTATCTTTTATGAAATGAATGGTCTTGTTGATTGGATTGGACACATACATGAATTACTATAGGTGTGATAATTATTGTCATTAGTACATGCGTGAGAATTGTATGTGCTATCTACACATACATTTATTGCACATGTACACTAGTATGCATAAGTTTTTTTTTGCTTACTGATAATGTTGTTTATTGGATATGAATGTATGAACCATCTGTCATTTCTCTTGTATTGTAAATTACTCTAACTTCGGGACAAATTTTTTTGAAGGGTGGGTGTAAGTAACAGCCCTAATTAATTCTTTAATTATCATGAATGATAAATATTAGTTTAATGAATTATTAAAATAGATTTATGAACACTTTATTATAAAATTATTAATATTGGTAGTTGAACCAATTAATGGGAGGGATAAGGTGGTTGAGGAGCTAATGGGGGGTAAGACGGTTTGGGAAATGGATTCGAGAGAGTAAGATAAGGGAGAAGGGAGATCTCAGAGAGGGGGATATTTTTGGTTTATGGCAAGGTAAGAAAATTTGGAGAGGAGCAAGGAGGAGGGTAGGAACAGTTTTGGTTGCAACATTTTTTCTTATAGTTTTGCTTGAGGACTCTCACAGGGGGCACCATTGTTGTTGGGAATTTTGGGCTCGGGGGCCAGGAAACCGTAATGATTCAAGTGAATATTGGTGGCCACCCACCTCTTCCAGCTGGCTCAAAACAATTTTCTGACAATTTTGGCAATTTACTATTTTTAGCAGTTTTAACTTCCGGGGCCATTTTGAGGGCCTAAATGAAGGTTTGTTGGGATCAAGCTTCTCAATGATAGCCTAAGGAATGATTGAGCCACCAAAATGGATCTCCTCGATGATACATTTCCAACAGGAGATCATACACCTAAAATAGAGATCATATGCAAAAGTTACGACTCCGAGAAGTTGATGTACTAACTTACCCAAACGGGGCCCACATGACTTTTGGTGCTTCATCTCCTAGGGTTAGGTTTTTGGATGTCCAGGGTTTTTTGCATTCCTATTTATTGTAAAAAATCCTCCAGAGCCTCATTTTAATAATCTTCTGGCGATTGAGCGCATCTGTCACATCTCTTCTTAGAGATAAGCCACCACCATTCCAACAAGCTTGTTTCCGCTCCAGTTTACAGTTTCAGCTTATTTCCTTATTGAATAGAAAACAAGTTTTACTATATCTCTGTTATTTTGTGTTAAGAACCTATTAATAATATATACTCATTTGGTTCTTCTCATAAAATCCGGATCATGTAAGGATTCCTGGAGCTAGGGAGTCGGAGAGGATGTTCCTAGTTGGCTGGGAGGTTACTCAGTTTGGGCAGGATCCATCAGCTTTAGGTTCAACATCATCATCTTCAAGTTCAACATCAGGTTGAGGTAAATACCTTATGCATTCCCTTCTCTTATATTTCTTTTCATTATGTTCATTATACCGTTGTTCATTATTATACTGTTGAACATTATTATTATGTTGGAACAGTAAATAAAGAAGTAAATTAGAAAGAATTTATGTATTTATATTTAATTTTATGAGGCTCTCTATGCACATGCCTTACAAATCTGCTGCATGTCTCTAGCATGGGTCTTCTGGACCAATGACATTGACTCAATGAATTTGATTTGCATATGTTCCTCATGTGCCTGTAATTTCTTTTTAATTTCCTCCTCATAAGCCTGCTTGGTCTGTTGAATTTCCTTTCTTTGCTCACTGGCGATAGATTCTTTGATGGTTTCCAAGGTCATTTCCAACTTTGCAATCATGGAGTTTATGGCGTCTAGAGATACAATTACCTCAATCACCGAAAAATTATTTACCCCAACAAAAGTGCTGAGCCCCGAGGCCGCTTGTAGAGAGTTATATTTTACATCGAACCCAACTTTCCATTTGATATTCCTTTTGGGCATATCCTGGCCTGCTTCTATTTTTCCCCTTTTTCTTTTAGGGGGCCTCTTTTCTATGGCTCGGGTCTTGTGACTGTAGTAATAATCTCCAACTATGACCACTACTCCTTTGAACCCAAGTCCTTTCGAGGTGAGCGATAAGCTCCCTGGAATCAAGTCCAAGACTAGTTGAAAATTGGGAATGAGTTTGCGGTGCACACAATGTCAATTTGTAATATACCAGATATAAAAAGTATGCAGAACATAAATAAAATGCTATAAATGGAAAATAACAGTAATATAACCAACATAATCTCCACAATAACACATAAATGATATAAGAACAACAACAAAAATAACACTTTGATTCATAAAGCAATGTTGACGGGCCTCTTCGAGGGGGCAACCTCCAGTCGAGCAACGATCTGTTACAATAATATTCAAGCTAGGGTTTTCATACCCTTGACCCTTATTTATACTAAATATGTCCATCAAGAGAAGCATCTAGAGGAAGATCCTTCTAGAAGCGAAAGCTTCTATTAGGTCTTCTTACATCCGCCTTATTCTATTTTATTGAAAGGCATTATTAATATTGACCTTTATTACATCCGAATATATTGATCTACCTATGTGCGGGTTAGGACCCTAACATGTTCGCCCCCTTAAAAACAACCTTGTCCTCAAGGCTTGAGATGTGGAAACTGCTACAGAATGGTAGCCGGTTCCCAAGTGACATCTGCTGAAGTTGTATCTTTCCACTGGACTATCACTTCCTTGATGGTTCGCTGACGCAGGTGACGCTCATGCTGGTCCAAAACTGCTTCTAGCTGTAGCCAAATGGATCCTTCTTCAGCTAACTCGGGAAGGTTGGTTTGAATTTGGCACCTAGTTCCAATCACCTTCTTTAAGCATGAAACATGAAATACAGGATGTAGCTTCGACTGACTGGGCAGAGCTAACTGATAGGCGACTTGTCCCACACGCTTGAGAACTGTATAAGGACCATAAAATTTGGGCTCTAGCTTCTGACAATGCTCGGCCTTGAGGGAAGTTTTCTAGTATGGTTGCAGTTGCAGAAACACCTGATCCCCTTCTGCGAATTGACGTTTAGAGTGACCTTGATCTGCTTGTTGCTTCATGCGATTATGTGCCATGACCAAGTTCTCTTTAAGGGTACGAAGAATATCCTCTCGAACTGTAAGTGTTTGGTCAACCGCTTGGACCTTCGAGGTACCTGGTAAGTATGAGAGAACTGAAGGTGGCTTCTATCCATATACTGCTTCAAAAGGAGTCATGCGTGTAGCTGTATGGTAGGAAGTGTTGTACCACCATTCAGCTAGGGGTAACCATTGAGCCCACTGATTTTGCTTTTCATAGGCAAAACACCTTAGATATGTTTCCAAACACTTGTTGACAACTTCCATTTGACCATCAGTTTGGGGATGATAAGTTGTGCTTATATGCAATTGGGTGCCCTATAGCTTAAACATTTCTTGCCAAAAATTGCTTGTGAAAGTTGGGTCACGATCATAAACAATAGAGTGCGGCATGCCATGAAGCTTGAAGACCTGGTCCATGAAAATTTGAGCCACTGTGGATGTAGTAAATGGGTTTTGAAGAGCACAGAAATGAGCATACTTGGAAAGGTGATCCAAAACCACCATTATGACTGATTTATTTCCTGATTTGGGTAAGCCGGTAATAAAGTCCATAGAGATATCCTTCCAAATAGAAGGTGGTATCGGAAGCGGTTGTAGTGTGCCCGGAGATTTGACTGTTTCTCCCTTGTTGCATTGACACACCTCAAATTTAGCGACAAAATTACGGATGTCCTGTTTCATACCATCCCCAAAAAAAAAACATTTGACCCTGTCATAGGTTTTGGTGAACCCGAAGCGCCCCACTGTGGGTGTAGCATGAAGCTCATAAAGTACTATGGATTTAAGCTTTGATTGTTTACTTAAATACAAATGACATTTGTATCGAAGATCATCTTGGAGCCAAGAGTACCCTGGGGGAGCTAGAGCATTGGTCTGCAATTGTTGGATTAGATGCAAACTTTTGGGATCTTGTAGCCATTCCTGGCGCATAGCTTGGAGACAATCTAGTACAATGAAGGAAAGAGAAAAAAGGGATCCTTATTCTTCATATTTTCGGGACAGTGTATCTGCCACCACATTGTCTTTTCCCTTCTTGTAAATGATCTCATAATCATATCCAAAGAGCTTAGTCACCCATTTTTGTTGCTCTGGGGAGGAAATGCGTTGTTCAAGAAAGTACTTGAGGCTTTGATGGTCTGTCTTAATTTGGAAACGTTGCCCCAAGAGATAAGGGTGCCACATATCAACGACATGAAAAATAGCCAACATTTCCTTTTCATAGATGGGTTTGCCCAGATTCCTTTCAGCTAGTTGCCTGTTGGTGAAGGCCAAAGGTCGACCCTCTTGCATAAGGACAACATCGATTCCTTTCCCTGAGGCATCACATTCCAACACAAAGGTCTTTGTGAAATCAGGAAGAGCCAGAACCAGAGTGGTGCACATGGCTGTCTTCAAGGTTTGAAAAGCTTGAGCAGTGACTGGAGTCCAAGTGAAAGAGTTATTTTTTAGGAGAGCCATGAGAGGTGTTGCAATCTTGCCATAATTTTTAACAAACTTGCGATAATACCCTGTTAAGCCCAGAAATCCATGCAAGATTTTGGAGTCTTTGGGTGCGGCCAGTCTTGCATAGCTTCAATCTTTTTTGGATCCACCCTGACGCCATCCTTGCCAACCAGATGGCCCAAGTATTCTACTTTTGAGGCACCAAAAGCACATTTAGACTGTTTTAGGAAAAGTTGGTGCTGAGAGAGTAGATGGAGAACTCGATCCACATGAGTAAGATGGTTTGTCTAGGTTTTCCTATAGATTAGGATATCATCAAAGAAAACTAATACAAAATGACAGAGAAAAGTACGAAAGACATGATTCATGAGGCTTTGGAAGGTGGAGGGGGCATTACACAAGCCAAAGGGCATGACCAAAAACTCATAGTGGCCCTCATGAGTTTGAAAGGCCATCTTGGGAATGTATGCCTCCTTCATACGTATCTGGTGATAGCCCGAGGGAAGATCAAGTTTAGTAAAGAATTGGGCGCCACTCAATTCATCCAGGAGGTCATCAATGACAGGAATGGGAAATTTGTCTTTAATGGTTAGTTTTTTGAGGGCACGAAAGTCATGACACATTCTCCAAGAGCCTTCTTTATTTAGGACCATGACTACAAGAGAAGAGTAAGGGCTCATACTGGGGAAAATAACGCCTGCAGTAAGGAGTTCCTGGACCATTTTCTCAATTTCATTTTTTTGTGAAATGGGGTGGCGATATGGATGGATATTGGGAGGAAGGCTTCCGGGTATAAGGGGAATGGAATGATCATGAACATCGCGGGAAGGAGGGAGTCCTTAGGGAGTGGAAAATACCATTTGGTGTTTAGAAAGGAGGGCTTGGAGGTCTTCTGGCACTGGGGGTGTCTCTGTTGCTTGTATGGCATGGAGTTGGGCAATGACACCAAAATGACCTTTTTTGAGTAGCTTTTCCATGCGATGGGAACTAATGAACTCAGGTGAACCAACAGTGATGCCTTGGAATTTATATTGGTGGCCTTCCTGGTCGAATTGCATGGTTAATGCCTTAAAATCCATGAGAATGGGACCCAAAGTCCTTAGCCAGTCTGCACCCAACACAATGTCACAACCGCCCATGTCGATAGAAAACATATGGGATTTTAGGTGGTAGTCACCGATTTGGAGACACACATTTTCACAGCACCCTCCACATTTCATGGAACCACCATTGGCAATCATGATTTGGAAATTGTTGACGGCATGTATGTAGCAATGAGTTTCTTGGGCAATGCGGCGATGAATAAAATTATGGGTGCTTCCACTATCAACCGGAATGATGACCTTCCAATTCTTGATGTAACCGATTAACTTAAGGGTTTGGGGGACAGAGAAGCCAGTGAGAGCATTGACGGAAATGATCGGTTCCACTTCGGGAGGGTCTGAGGGAGGGGTTATGTCAGTGATTTCAAGTGACTCAGGCACAAGGGGAGTTTCAACATCCTCTTCCGAAATATTCTCATAGATGGCCATAAAAATATTTTGTTCCTTACACTTGTGGCCCGGGAAATATTTTTCATCACAATTATAACAAAGGCCTTTGAGTTGGCGTTCAACCATTTCAACCTTGTTCAATTTTTGGATCTTTAATGGGGCAGAGGGAGTAGTGGGATTTATGGGTTTAGGGCGAGGTATAAAGGAGGGTTTACGGTTTTGAGAGGATACAACCTGTTGTGCTTATTTATCTTTTTTAGTAGCCTCCACCCAACTCGAAGGTCAAGCCATGAGGACATGGGCCTGAATCTCCTCCTTGAGGCCACTGATAAAACACTCTCGAAAGAAAGCATCAGTCATGCCCTCTGTTTGAAAATCCAAGCGCTCAAAGGCAACCATGAAATCTTCTACTGTTCCTGATTGTTTCAACTTTATCAAACGACCCAAATGGTCGGCGTCAGTGTCAAAGCGTTCAAAAATCTTAGTCACAAATTGGGTCTAAGAAATATACCCTTGACAAGAAGTTTTTCTCCATTGCCACCATTGCCAACGTTCTTGATCTAGATGGAGAACACCATACCGGAGTTTGGCCAAGTCATCTATAATGCCGTATAAAGAGAAATAATATTCCATTTGGGTGACCCAACCAGTGGGGTCTGAGGCATCAAATTTGGTCACATCCACCCGCGGAAGGCGTAGGTCACGTTGAAAGTGATGGGGCTAAAAGGTATGGGCATGGGAGGAATGTTCACCTTTAGTCTTTGGAGGTGCATCAGAGAAAGGGTCATCTGTAGGGATCTTCAGTTTGGTGCAGAGTGATGCAAAGATAGATTCAAGCTGGGTGGTTAGTTCTTGTTTGACTTCCTCCATTGAGGAATGCATGGTTGTATTTATGGTTGTATTGATGGATGAATCGATGGAGGCAACAGTAGGACTGAGTTGTTTCACTTCTTTTTGGGTCTCGAGGAAACTAGATTGCAAGGTGTTGAAGCGAGCTTTCAGGTCTTGGCTACAGGTATGGGCCATGAGGATGGGTGAACTGAAAAGGGGCAGGTGGGGTAAAAAATTTCGCCAAAAAATGATATGGATGAATGTGATAAGGGCGAAGAGATGAATCCAATGGAATAGGTCTCAAATAATGGTGAAAATTTTTCCAGACTTGTTTTTTTTTTTTTTTACACCTGTAGAGTTATACTCCAGTCTAAAGAATACTGCAGCAATGAAATCCCCAAATGCTTAACCAAAAAGAAATGTGTATTTACTTGGCAACCCGAACACAGTTGCACGGCAATAGATCTTGTCTGTTTTAATTTGTTTATGTTTCTGTCCCCCAAAGGTTAGGTATTCAAGGGTTTGCCCTATGCTATAGCTCTCTGATATACGTGTGGGGTCCAACAGTAGTACTCGGCCCAATATATCAGGGCAATAACTAAGGAGGATAGACCGTACCCTTAGCCATACTACATGACTACTCAGGTACTAGAGAGTATCTTCTTGAGTGTTGTTCTCGGTGGCACTATAGCCATCATGCGACTAATCAGTTTATCTAAAGAGGGCTTCAGAAAATCTAGGTTGATCCGTACATAGGTGCTGTCTAATGCGCTACCACTCGAAGGGGTACCAACAAGGGTTACAAGGGTGGCCAACAGATGTGCGCTTAAGAACCACTTGTATTTCCTGTGTGTATGAATCCCTCAATCGCGGGTTTATGCTCGTAATGACAGATCTCTATATCTTAAAGACGTCGGAATACGTCTCTACCCTAAAAAAAAATCCCACAATTTTTGCCAAGGAAAGTGCTCTGATACCACTTGTAATATACCAGATATAAAAAGTATGCATAACATAAATAAAATGCTGGAAATGGCAGAATAACAGTAATATAACCAGCATAATCTCCACAATAACACATAAATGATATAAGAAAAACAACAGAAATAGCACTTTGATTCAGAAAGCAATGTTCATGGGCCTCTTCGAGGGGGCAACCTCCAGTCGAGCAGCACTCTGTTACAATAATCTTCAAGCTATGGTTTTCATACCCTCGACCCTTATTTATACTAAATATGTTTATCAAGAGAAGCATCTAGAGAAAGATCCTTCTAGAAGCGGAAGCTTCTATTAGGTCTTCTTACATCCGCCTTATTCTATTTTATTGAAAGGCCTTATTAATATTGACCTTTATTACATCCGAATATATTGATCTACCTATGTGTGGGTTAGGACCCTAACACAATTAGATATGCCGACATGTAGAAACCAATATTCTTCATGCTCTAGGGATCCTGGCTACGGTGAGTGATGCTAAACGAGATAATGGTTGCCCAATTGAACACATGGCCATTTTGGGAAATCTTGTAGGCCATTGGGAACCATTCTATCCTGAAATGAGTGCTACATTCTTCACCATAGAGTCGATAGATCATGGTATCTAGAACCTTGTAGGGAATTGTAAGATATCGTGATAGGACATACCTTTCTCCCTTTTCCACCGCCCACTCTTCATCGTAAAACCAATCTTCCACGAGGGTCTTGAATTCTTCATGTTCAACTACAAACTGTTCGAGAAAAGACTAGTTCAACCACGTTGTTGGTTCCAAGGTTTGATATCTAGCTCTGATGTCATCCACTTTGAGCGAGGAGATTGGGAGACCTGAAGAATTGAGTATTAATCATGTATCCTTTTGCAGATATGTGAAACACCATTTGGATGTGTCGTTGTAAGGAAAACACTAGGGGTGAGCGGCTACTGTGTGGATTCTTCTCTTCTTGATATTTCTATATGACTCAATGTTTGGATCATCGAGAGGGAATCTTTCATTCTTGAACATGTCCACAATCTCGGTGTAACTGAGATAGTGCTCCATTCCTTCATGGTTGTTGGTGTGAAAGATAATGTATGACTTTGGGATGGAGATTGGAACAAGAGCTCCAGAGGTCAGGGATTTTCCTTTTCTAGTGAGCATTCTAGACATCCCTTCACCTGCACAAACCAACATATTATAATTAAAAAATTCGTCTCGACCTCGAAATAACAATATTGAAAAGAAGAAAATAATATCATAGTCGTTTATAGGCGAGGAGCGACAGTTGATCAAACATAGCTCACAAAGGATTGTAGACGTGGTTTTCTCTTTTTTTACCTTCGTGAACCGGTGAGAAAGAATATGAGCCTTAATGTCCCATTTAACAAAAACAAAATCCATCGATTCCCTCCTAACCATGCACAATCAAATAAAAGTGTGAAACAACTTGGAGTCGGTCAGGGGCGTACATAGAGAGTAAATGCACACGCATGTGATCGATAGTTATAGTTGTTAAGGTGCAGGATAATTCAAAAAGTGGGGGGAAACATTGTAGTTGTCGTTGTTGACAGATGATGAGGAAAAGAGGAATGGACGTGGGTGAGAACAAACCCCGATGAAAAAAAATACTTTATTAACCATTTAACCATGATTACAGGACTAAAAATTAATTTTAACGTCCAATTACATGATCGTTGGGTGTTAATACTTCAATAAATAAGGCTAACAAGAAGTCAAGGTGGTAATGAGGGGACCCATTAACTAGACTGCATGAGATCTACGGTGGAGGAGAAATCGATGAGGACTCAGTTCATAGGAGCCGCAGGATCAAGGAAGTGACAGTTGGATAGCAAAGGGCAGTGTCGTCATTGGAAAGGAGGGGAAGACAAATAAGGAAGAGCCCAAGGAGAAATCCGACGAAGAAATGAACTGGCTGAGCACGTTAAAGTATTTGTAACCTTGACACACATCAGAAGAGGAAATACTTATGCATTGATTGAATTGTGGGACCCACGAGGGGGGGTTAGGTTGAGGTGTATTTAAGAGAGACGGTCATGTGTGATTTGGGGAGTGACTAGAAGAGAGAGAGAGGGATTATTGTCTTCAACAAGATGAATATGAGTGCGATGATGAGATCATATCGTTAACTTATGATGATGACATTGTGAAGCATCGTCACCTGCGAAATATGCAGGGAGGCTTGTGCGCATGTTTGAGGAAAAATCCAAGGATGCAAAGGTAAGAAGGGAGGAAAAGAGAGAAGTACATGGGAACTCCATATTTAGTCACAAATAAGAAAATGGATATTTAACCATAGATACCTCAGGAAAGAAAAATGTGCATCCCCCAATTAAGATTTGAAAAACTTTAAATGGGGGAAAGGGTTGTGGTTCCATCACAACATAGTCCTAAGCTAAGATAAGGCATGTATACATCCAAATGCTCAGAATAAGGTGCCAACTATGGTAAACATCCTATTGTCCCTCATTCCCCACATATCTGTTCCACCTTAGGAGGTGTGCCCCTTTTCTTCTCAATAGTTGTTCCACTATCCCACTTCCCTTCTCGGGTTTTAGAAATTAGATAGAAAAGAAGTATCAGAGCCATGTAGTTGTATCTTGGCACCTTGGGAATCAATTCCCAACAGTTCTCTCACTTGGAGAGAACGCTCACAATCCTGATAAGCCACTTCTTCAAAAACACATGGGCCTGACAACCCACCTCTTCCACGCAATCGAATCTCAAGATTCCCCAAGTATAGGTACAATTGTAGAGTATCACTACCATGTACGGATGATGGAATAATGAAGGAATAATCATAGAAATTACACTATATCCACAAATTATATATGCATGTGCCCTATGTGACACTTGGCACATAAGGAACTAATTTTGTCCCCTTTATGTAATTTGTTCCCTTTCTTTGGGAACTTAGGATAACATAATGTTAAATGAATTTAGGAATTAGGAATAATACTATTTTATTCCTATGCCTAAGTCCCTTGACTTAGCCCCTTAACCTTAGACTCTTAGCCCCCCTTTCCCTTTCTAGTGGAGTTTAGCCCCCCATACTTTTTATCTGTTTTTTCTTCGATAGTTATGTATTTTTATTAATATTTGAGTGTGATTTCATTTTACAATAATAGGCTCACTGACCTTTTAGCATCTAGGCTCTCTAGCCTAATAATCACATAGGATCTATGACCTATAATATCCTAGCTCACTAGCCTATAAAACATATGTACAATTAAAACTAGGGATCAACCTAGGTATTACACCCTCCCTTATTTATACATTGCCCTCAGTGCATTATATACTATATACAATCCAAAATTCTTCAAAAAGCTCCTTACCTTTGCTTTTGAATCTTGTTATCCTTCTAGTGCTCTTCTTTTCTATTTCAAGCACCAAATTCATGTCTACATCAACAAATATATATTTTTTCTAATAAGTATTATTCTACTGTATATGTATGTAATTATGTTAATTACAATCTACCGTAATTATATTTACAAAATGTTTACTATGTATAATATATTTATTCAATTGCTGAAATTGTAAAAGTATACACGGATTATAGTATAGTGTTAATTCTACATATTGTTGCATATGCAAGGAATTCTTATTAATTAAATGGTATGAGAGACGCAATTTTCGTGTGACATATAACCCAAGAGGAAACTGGGATGCTACAAAGTTAACATGGTTTCATAATAAGTAGATTAGTGAGTACCCTAAAAATTTATTTCAAAATCATGTTACATGGTGTGATGAGATATATGCAAAATAATATTTTTTGTTGTGTTGTGCCATGTAAGCTTCTGTACACCCAAGCTTGTTGTGTTGTTGAGTAATGGAAAACTTAAGTTCATAATCACGTTAAATGGTTTCATAATAAGTAGATTAGTGAGTAACTTAAAACTTTATTATAAAATCATGTTAAATGGTTTCATAATAAGTAGGTTAGTAAGTAACTTAAAACTTTATTTTAAAATGGTATTAAATGTTTTTATAATAATGTTATTTCAAAATCATATTAAATGATTTTATAATAATGTAAAATTTTAATTTAAAATCATGTTAAAGTTTTTAAATATGTTTGAAAATAACATGAAATTTCAATTTTGGATTTATAATTTTATTTTTTTCAGAATTATCAAAATATTTTATTTACATAATTTTATATGTTTGAGTGGATTTAATAGTAAAGATGACTGATACAAGCTATCAGAAGGTATGTAATTTTATAGGTACGATGTATTCCCTTGGTCTGAGTAAATCGAATCCTCTTCATGCAGAAACATGTAGTTATAGATCTTCTGATAACTGTCGAGTAAGAGGTGTCTGAAAAGAAAAGTGGTTACCTGGGCTGAAACCAAAGGGTTATGATTATGGGAAAAATACTGGTAGGGAGCGACAAACCGTTAATAATTGTGGATAGGCACTGGTGAAAAGAAAAAGGAATTGTAAAGTGAGACATCTAAGGAAAATGATGCGAAGAAAAGTAAAAGATGACTGATTAGAAAAACACATGGACTAGGAAAGGAAAACTAAAAGAGAAAGGAACTCCTACTATGTACAAGACTACCATCACCATGGGTGATTAGGAGAAGTATTTTTTTAGGATTTGGCCATTGACAGGGAGATCCTCCTCCTCTCCCTATAATGTCTTAAGTCGGAAGGTACCAATACCTATTTTCTAGTGGATTAGATAAGGTCCCAACCACAACTTTTGAAACTTTGTGTGTTTTCCTTTTAATTCATTTGATTTATTCCATTTGAGTACAAGATCCACTTCGTGAAAATATTTATTACCCACATACAAATTGTCAAACCACCTTGTTATTACTTCTTGATTGTGTATTAAGTTCGTTTTAGATTTGTCCCATTCTTCTTCTAATTTTAAAAACATGTTTAACCTTTCCTTCATCACTAGGCAAGCCTCATCACAGATGGATTGGGCCAATTGCAAAGATGGTAAGAAACTGTGAGTAGGTATGGTGGCCTCTTGTCCATAGACTAGGAAAAAAGGGGAGTTATTGATGGATGACTTGGGGGTAACTCTGTTGGACCAAAGGGAATTCGGTAGAGCAAGGTGCCAGTTCCTTTGATGGTCATTAACCATGTTCTTGAGGATGTTGATGAGTTTTTTGTTAGTGGATTCTGCTAAACCATTCCCTTGTGGGTAATAATTTGCTTAATATTTAAATTTTATATTTCATTCAAGGGAAAATTCAGTCAATTTCAGAGAAGAAAAATATTTTTCATTATCAAAGACTAATGATTCAGGGACTCCAAAACTGGTGATGATATGAGATTGAAGGAACACCATCACCTAGATTTCATTGATAGTCATTAAGGAGACTCCCTCACTCCATCTGGTAAAGTAGTCAGTGGCTGTGAGGATGTATTTGTGTAGTTGAGAGGAATTGGGATTGATTTCCTCGATTACGTCCAACCCCCATTGTTGAAATGGACATTTGATGATCATTGTCTGCAGAGGGAATACATTTTTCTTCTCTCTTCCTGTTGACTTTTGATATTTCTGGAATCTCCTTCCATACACATGTGAATATTTAAATATGGAGGGAAAATAATATCCAGCTCTGAGGATTTTTTGTGCAGTAGTATCTGCACTGTAATGTCCTCTCGTGGGTCCATCATGGAGCTCAGACATGAATTTTTCAACATCTCTTTTCTCCAAACATCTTAGGAATATGCCATCATAGTTTTTTTTGCATAGAATTCCTTGGATAAGTTGATATTGGGAGGATTTGAGCCTTAGGGCCCTTTTCTTTTCTGAATCTAGATAATGTGGAGTTGATCCATTTGTCAAGTAATATTTCATTTCATAGAACCAGGGGTATGAACTGATTAGGATGTAAAAAAAATATTTTTTAAATAGATCAGAGTCTTGATACAAAGCATCTTCTTGAGACTCGATGCAGGGGGATTCATCGGCTAGTTTGCATGGCCCTTTCCCTTTGATGATTTTTGTAGGTTTGATATTGAGGTCATATTCTTATAGGGACATAATCCAATTGTCTCTTTTATCTGCCAAATATCTTTGTACTAGGAGGTTTCTAACAACTAGGTAGGGAACAATAACCTTGGTTTTAGATTTGAGTAAGAATGACTGAAAGTGCTTGACAACTTTGTATACTGCATATGCATGTTTATCAACTTTGGGATAATTTAGCTCAACTCCTTGTAGTCTTGAACTCATAAAATCCATAGGAAACTCGTCTCCTTCTAAATTCTTCTATGTTAAGACAACCGCAAATCCAATATCAAAGGATAATGTGCAGAGGATGAAATCTCTATCAAAATTTGGGCTCAACAATGTGGGTGCTTGCTCAATATCTTCTTTGATTTTAACGAACTCCTCCTTCTCTTTAGACCCCCATTTAAATTCAACATTATTTTTTATCATATCTTGTAGGGGTTTTACCGTTTCGAAAAAAATGAGAATGGACTGTCTTATGAAATCTATTCTCCCGAGGAACAACTGCATATATTTTTTTGTTGTGAGAGAGGGGGATCTTAGAAATCACTTCATTTATTTTAGGTTCAATCTACATACTGTGCTTGGAAACGATGAAGCCCATGAGTTTTCCTTCATCAACAACAAAAATGAATTTCTTGGGGTTTAGAGAGATGTTGTATCTCTTGCATTTGTTTAATACCTTATTCAAATGAGAGATGTGGTCCTATCTATTATTCGAGAAGATGGTTACGTCATCTAGGTATACTACCACACATTCTCCCAGCAGACCTCTAAAGGCAATATCCGTGGCTCGTTGAAAAGTTGCTCCATCATTTATTAGTCCGAAATGCATCTTCCTATAGGCATATGTTCCCCATTTGGTTCCGAATGTTGTCTTTAGTTGATATTCATGAGCTACTAAGACTTGGTTATAACCTGAGAATCCATCTAGTAGGGAGAGTGTTTATGATCCAGACACACACTGTAAAATTTGTTCCATGGGAGGCATAGGGTAGTTATCTTTCTCTGAGGCCCTATTGACATTTCTAAAATCAACACAAATCCTGATATCCCCATTCATTTTCCTTACTGGCACTAAATTTGATATCCACTACACATGTCTTAAAATATTTTAGCAGTCAATAATTTGTTCAACTCTGCTTTGACTTGGGGTTCAAGGCTGAGATGCATCTTCCTCAACTTTTGTTGGAATGGCTTGGTTTGAGGTTTCGTGGGGATGACTTGTTGTATAATATTTGTATCATATGTCTTGAGGTCCCCATACGTCTAGATGGAGATTTATTTATACGAGCTTTGAATAACTTTGTGTATGATTTCCTTTCTTCAGGAGAGAATTTTTCCAAGGTTAACATTCCGAGGGGTTGTCTCTGACCCCAAGTTTACTATTTCAAACTGTATGTATGAGTTGTTGGTATTACAGTTGGTGACCTTTTTGAATTTTTCTTGAAGGTCATAGAGTTTTTCTAGTCTAACCACACTTCTGGGGATATTGTTGGTTGGGCCTACTATGTTTGTTGCTTCAGTAGTATCGTTATTATTTGTATTTATCAGTAGGTCGTGCTAGCCTTCATCTATGATAGAATCCTTGAAGGTATCTTTGAGGTGTAGGAAATTTATGAGTTGTTGGTCATCATTAAAGACCCTCCAATTCACGATATTGTTAGAATTGATGTCCTGTACAACAATTCAATAGAGAAGGAGTTAGGCATCAATCTATTTGAGGGTATTAATATAGATGCTACGTTAGCTAACAAATCAACATTATAATTCAATGATCAGGGAATGGTGTTAATATTAAATGTAGTGAAAGATTTAAATAGTTCCCAAACCTCATACTGATAATTTTTTAAGTGACTTGAAAGACAATGAATGGTGTTTCGTACCTGCCTAACAATAATTTCAGAATCGCCAAATACCTCGATTTTTTCTGCTTTCAAGTCAGCTACCTTCCTTAGCCCTTATACTAAGGCCTCGTATTCGACAATATTGTTGGTGTAAGGAAATTCTAGTCTGCATGCAATTAAAGTTTTAGTACCTTTTAGATCTTTTAGTATGCAACCCATGCCTGCACCTTCTAAAGACTTGGATCCATTGAAAAATAATGTCCACATGTCAGGATCTCCTCTTTTTTTTTTTTTAATTGGTATTTTTGAATTTTCAGGTTTTTTGTTTTTAAAGAGGTTAATAGAGTCAATGTGCTTTTCTAACTTATCTCTAGAAACTATGTTAGTTTGTACATCAAAGGAACCATTAGTTTGATCAGCTATATTACAATTGGGATCACTAATCTGGGTGCAATGAAGGATTTGAGATTGTGTGTCAGATTCAGCAAGAGAGGATGGTTCAACTGTGAAATTCCCAAAGAAAGTTTCATACAAATAATTGCAAAGAATTGAATGGTTGTACACTACTAGTTCATTCAGGTTATTCAAGTAAGTGACAACATGTTTCATATACCTTTCTCCGTCGATCCTGATATGATTCATTTTACCATTGTAAGGGAGCCACAAATGGGACTAGTCGGTAGAAAAGTATCCATTTAACATAGCTAACTAGTCTCAGCTTAATAACATGCCATAGTTGTCTAGAATGTCTACTACTATTATATCTACGGTTTGATGAAATTTTGGGTTAGCAGAAATATTGATCAAAACCTTTTTCAACTCTCCAATAACCTTAACTTTGGTTCTGTCTAACTGAATAATCTAGATGTTAGATGGTTTAGGTTTGATATTAAGCTTCTAACATACTTTTAGAGGCATGTCAATAGATGAAGCTCATAAGTCCACCATGAAATTATGAAAATTTATATTAAAGACTTCAAAAGTGATGAGGAAAGGAGGGGTGGTAGACCTGGATCTTTGACCAATTAAGGATGCATTAGTCGCCACTTGAATTTTAGATGGAGTGATGTTGTCAGCCAAATTTACCTTGGTAATTCCTTTCTTGGTTCTAGTGTTTTCTTCCTTTTTTCCATGAGATTTTTTTCCTTGCAGAGTTCTAATAAAATTCTCTTAGATTTGTGGAATATTCGTGAGTTCAAAAAAATAAATCTTAGCTTTTGTTTTCTTTAGATCTTCTAGGAAGTCATATTCTAGCCTGGCCAAGGGTGTAGGCAAAATATTTGGTTTGGTTTCTTGATATATCATTTTTGGATTGGAAGGTGTGGTCCTGGATGAGTTAGGAGTAGTATTGGTCGAAGGAGAAGATTTTTTGGGAGTAGAGGCGGTGGGAGAAGTAGGATTAGTGGTGTCGAGGGTGTCATTGGGAATATTCTTACTGGAACTCCTAGTGGTTACGACGTTTTGTGAGATGTGCACCTCTTCAACTTCTTATTCATATTCACCAAAAGTTATGTCTCAAAATGAGTTTAACTGTTGTTCTACATGATCGTTATATTCCTGAGGTTGTTCTTGAAATTCCTGATTTTCTTCTCCCTCGTCAGCAATTTCAGTCATATTCTTTGTTTCCCAGGTTTGAAGGGATTCGTAAATATCTTCCATGTTGATGCCTTCCATCTGAGAAGGGGTGTTTTTTTGGGTTGGTGTAGTGTTGTTATGTTTCTTGGGGGGGAACTTAAAAAATGTTTTCTGGTTAGAAGATCCCTCTCCACTACCCCTTTTCAGGTCAACCGAGTCATTACATAACTTTTTAATGATTCTATGAAGAGATTCCATATCCATTGAATCAGGAAGATTCTTATCTTCACCGAGTTTAGATGTAGAAATTTTACCTTTACCCTTATCTTTAGATGGTTCCGAGCTAGAACTATATTTCAAACTCAACATTTTTTTTCAAACTTAAGGGCCTCTTGGAAAGCTTCTTCTAGAGTGCCTTTTTTAGATTTTTTCACATACATGGCCATGGACATGGGTAAACCAAAGGTGTAAAATTCAATAGTGACGTATTCAACAGGTTTTGAGGCCTGTGAGATTCGTTTTAACAAAGTAAGGAAACATTGATTGTAATCGGTAACTAAATATTTCAAATCCATATTGACTCTTGAGAGGTCAAGAACCCGGGTGGTTGGTATTTTGTTTTCCCTGAACTTTCGGAGGAAAGGGGTTTTGAAAAATTCTCTAGTTTGGAATGGAGGCTTCTTCTAGTGAGAAATACCATGTTGACGCTTTTTCTTCAAAAGTAAGGGGGAAAAAATGACAAAAGACGTCTTCATGTCAAATGCTTTGTAACCTAATAGCCAACAAAAATTTCTTAACATGGTTTTCGGTTGAATCCTTTTTGTTAGGGTCAAATTTAGGTAGGAACTTTTCAGGGTGTCTCAGCATATCATGCTGGATCCCTGGCACAAAGATCGCATCAAAAAACAACCATGGATGATAGGGAGGAGGATTTTGGTTCGCATTCACTCCAACCATGTTTGGGGGTAGATATACTTTGATAAGGGTTATCTTCAGGTTCACTCTCAAATCTGTCTCTTTATTTGGATTTGTCCTCCGACTTGTCTTTGGGAGTGTGAGGGGGTGAATTAGGAGGAGAGGGTGGTCTATCTCTTGCCCCACCGACGAGTATATGATATTCAATATTAACTTTTGAAGCCTCGGGGAAATCGGAAGTGTCTTCAGGAATGTGATATTCAAGGGTTCCAGTCGAATATTTTTCTTGAAAGGAGTCTAGGTCAGAAAAATAGGGATCCGTATGTCAAAGATCTTCCTAATTTTCAGGAAGAGAGTAATCCAAGGGAAACTATCCTAGTCAATGCGTAGTTGGTTTGTTCGATCAGGTGTCTAACTATGGATTCAATCTCCGAGATGGTTAGGACACACAGTTGGGGGCAAGAAAAGGATGTTTTGAGGTGAGCAGGAACGCAATGAGTGCTAAACTGAGATGGCATGTTCACAATATACTCTGAAGGGAAAATAGTATGTTCAGGGTGAACTTTATGGGAATCACTTGTCGTGGAAAATCTTACTTGCAAGGCAGAATGGGAAGGATTTAAATTTATGTTTGTAGCCATTCATTTCTGTTGCCCTCCTTCTTACGTCGTTTCTGTTGATGAGCCATAATGACCTGTTCAATCAAAAGAGGGAAAACACATGATAACAGGTCCCAATTAGACCCACTCTCATTAGGGATAGTGCTTCCAACCATATTTTGTCTTGGTTACCAACTAACTAAAATACTAACTAAATATGAATCCGAAAACCAAAGGTTCTCAAATGAATTAAATGAAATGAAAAGAGGTAAATACAACTAACTAAAGTTAATTTAAGGTGTATGATTATTATTCTAAGATGCCATTTCTAAACTAAAAACTAAACTAACCTATCTTGATCAGGAGAAAACTAGAAAAATAGATTAATACAGTGAATAATGTATTTTACTTGCGTAGAATAAATTCATGACACAAGTGATATGGAACTTTGACCAATAAGTTGTTTACAACCAATAATTTTATTTTTTCAAACTAAGCTACATAGTCACTGTATTCATAAAGGACAACAATAATTATTGTAAATCGCAGAATATTAATCAGGAAATAGTTCAAATATGAACATCCATTATCACAAAAAACATATGCATGGATATGATGATTCACAATCATACATAGAAAATCCATTGTTTTCCAAATTGTCTTCAATCCTTTATTCAAATAATGGTAAAAATACCAGTCCTTCTCCAAAGCACCAAAATCCCTTGTTTAATTACAATTATCCCATTTATAGAGGTTCCACGGGGTTGCATTTCAATGTTCATATTTATTACGACTAGGATAATGAAGTGATGCTCCAACTTTCCTTTCCCAATTAAGGAATAATTGTGATGATATGGTTTACCCTGCAAAATTTTAGTTACAAAATAATCCTTTAGGGGATCCCCGAGGGTCTTTCCCTCACGCTCACRAATACCTTCCATTTCTTGAAGTCTTCAAGTATCAAATCTACTAGAAGCAACTATTTCCTTTCCAAGTGAGCCCGACTCTTACACATGGGAATGRCGATCTTTGTTCTGAGGCTTTGCTCAACACATTGCATGACATTTTTGGTTATGGGGATGATTTTGGAGGGTTGGATCAGTCTCTTTTCGATAACCTCCACRTTGATTTTGCTGGTTTCTTCGGTTTCTCTCTAATCTAGGTTCCGCTTGGTGTCCATGTATTCGATGATCATCTGGGTTGATGAATATTTTCCGCGAGAATAGATCATCAGACTATTTGCATACCTATGCGCAAGATACTGTGATTTGTCCCTRGGTCTTTAACACCTCAACAATTGTTTCCATACCTATTTCCAGTAGTTGGTAATCACAGATTCTCTGCTCATCAGAATACAACGAGAGGGTTTCTGGGGACGAAAAATGTTGGTGGTGATTCTTTCCATTCTGTGATTGTGTCGTAAGCTTCCATGTATTTTTGATACTTTTCGTGGACAACTTTCACCTGAGATTAAAACTGCATTCATTCATATTCAGTCACTAGAACTCTATCAAGTGCATTGAACAACCTTTTCTGCATGCTCTGAAGCTCTTCATTTTTCTCTAGGGATTTTTTCTTCACCACCTTGAGAATCGTTGTCTCAATTTGGTGATATTCTATATTCTTTCTCAAAACTTTGTTCTCCATTTGTACCCTCTATAATTTGTCTCAACCTTTTTCATTGAAAGACCTCAATTCTTCCAATTGTGCTTTGAGTTTAGTCACTTCCATATTTTGTGAGGTTTCAAGATGTTGCATGTCCCTAGCGTGGGCCTTTTGGACCAGTGACATTGGCTTAATGAATTTGATTTTCATATGTTTCTCATGTTCTTGTAATTTATTTTTAATTTCCTCCTCATAAGCCTGTTTGGTCTGTTGAATTTCCTTTGTTTTCTCATTGGAGGTAGATTATTTGATGGTTTCTAGGGTCGTTTCTAGCTTTGCAATCCATGATTTTGCGACGTCTAGAGATACAATGACCTCATGCACCGACACAATATTTACCCCAACAAAATCCCTGAGCCCCGAGGCCACTTGTAGAGCATTATCTTTTACATCGGGCCCAACTTTCCATTTGATATTCCTTTCAGGCATATCCTGGCCGGCTTCCATTTTCCTCCTTCTTCTTTTGGGGGCCCTCTTTTCTATGGCTCAGGTCTTGTGACTATAGTAGTAATCTCCAACTGTGACCACTGCTCCTTTGAACCTGCGTCCTTTCGAGGTGAGAGATAAGCTCTCTGGAATTAAGTCCAAGGCCGGTTGAAAATTGGGAATGAGTTTGCAACACACACAACATCAATTAGATATGTCGAAATGTAGAAACCGAGATTCTTCATGCTCTTGGGATCCTGGCTGCGCTGAGTGATGCTAAATGAGAGAATGGTTGACCAATTGAAGACATGGCCATTCTGAGAAATCTTGTAGTCCATTGGGAACCATTCCATCTTGAAATGAGTGCTACATTTTTCACCATAGAGTCTATAGATCATGGTATCTAGCACCTTGTAGGGAATTTTAAGATATCATGATGGAACATACCTTTCTCCCTTTTTCACTGTCCACTCTTCATCATAAAACCAATCTTCCATGAGGGTCTTGAAGTCTTCATGTTTAACTACAAACTGTTCAAGTAAAGACTAGTTCAAGCTCACTATTGGTTATAGGGTTTGATATCTAGCTCTAATGTCATCTTCTTTGAGCAAGGCGATTGGGAGACCTGAAGCATTGATTATTAATCATGTATCCTTTTGCAGATATGTGAAACACCATTTGGATGCGTCGTTGTAAGGAAAAAGATAGGGGCAAGCGACTACTGTGTGGATTCTTCTCTTCCTGATATTTCTGTATGCCTCAATGTTTGGATCATCGAGAGGGAATCTTTCATTCTTGAACATGTCCACAATATCGATGTAATTGATGTAGTGCTCCATTTTTTCATGGTTGTTGGTGTCAAAGATAATGTATGAATCTGGAATGGAGACTAGAACAAGAGCTCTAGAGGTTAGGGATTTTCCTTTTCTAGTGAGCATTCTGAACATCCCTTCACCTCCACAAAACAACATATTATAATTAAAAAAAATGTCTTGACCTCGAAATAACAATATTGAAAAGAAGAAAATAATATCATAGTCGTTTACAGCCCGCACGGGTGTAGATGGATTGGCAAGTGTAGTGTAAATGGAATGAAATTTGTAAAATGAAGTCTCATGTTCGATTCTCACCCGGATTTACTCGTGCACCATTCTTGTGGGATGGGTGGTTGCACCTGGGGTTATAGTGGTAGCCGACGGGGATCAACCCCGTGTCACACAAGTACGAGAACCGCCAGTTGCTGATTCCCCCAGTACAAAAAAAAATAAAAATATCATAGTTGTTTACAGGCCAGGATCGAATGTCAATCAGACAGAGCTCACAGAGGATTGTATACGTGGTTTTCTCTTTTTTTACCTTCATGAACCAGTGAGAAAGAATATGAGCCTTAATGTCCCTTTTAACAAAAACAAAATCCAATGATTCCCTCCTAACCATGCACAATCAAATAAAAGTGTGAAACAACTTGGAGTCGGTCAGGGGCATACATGGAGAGTAAATGCGCACGCATGTGATTGACGATTATAGTTGTTAAGGAATAAGATAATTCAAAAAGTGGGGGGAACCATCACAGTTGTCGTTTTCGACAGATGATGAGGACGAGAGGAACGAACATGGGTGAGAACAAACCCTGATGACGAAAAATACTTTATTAATCGTTTAAGCATGATTACAGGACTAAACATTAATTTTAACGTTCAATTACATGATCGTTGGGTGTTAATCCTTCAATAACTAAGGCTAACAATAAGTCAAGGTGGTAGTGAGGAGACCCATTAACTAGACCGCGTGAGATCTATGGTGGAGGATAAATCGATGAGGACTTGGTTCATAGGAGCCGCAGGATCAAGGATGTGATAGTTGGATAGAAAAGGGCAGTGTCGTTGTTACCAAGGAGGGGAAGACAAATAAGGAAGAGCCCAGGGAGAAATCTGATAAATAAACGAACTGGATGAGCACGTTAAAGTATTTGTAACCTTAACACACATTAGAAGAGGAAAAACTTATGCATTGATTGAATTAAGGGACCCAAGAGGGGGGGTTAGGTTGAGGTGCATTGAAGAGAGAGGGTCACGTGTGAGTTGGGGAGTGACTAGGAGAGAGAGAGGGATTATCGCCATCGACAATATGAATATGAGCATGATGATGAGAGCATATTGTTAACTTCTGACGATGATGTTGTGAGGCGCAGTCACCTGCGAAATATGCAGGGAGGATTTGGGCATATTTGAGGAAAAACCTGACGATGCAGAGGTAAGAACGAAGGAAAAGAGAGAAGTAGATGGGAAACCCTTATTTAGTCCCAAAGAAGAAAATGAATATTTAACCATAGATACCTCAAGAAATAAAAATGTGCATCCCCCAATTAAGATTTGAAAAAATTTAAATGGGGGAAAGGGTTGTGGTTCCATCACAACATAGTCCTAAACCAGGATAAGGCATGTCTACAGCCAAATGATCAGACTATAGTGAGAACTATAGAAGACATCCTATAGTCCCTCACTCCCCACATGTATGTTCCACCTAAGGAAGTGTGTCCGTTTTCTGCTCAATAGTCATTCGAATGCCCCACTTCTCTTTTGGGGTTTTAGAAATTAGTCAGAAAGGAAGTCTCAGATCCATGTAGTTGTAGCTTGGAAGCTTGGGAATCAAGTCCCAACAGTTCTCTCACTTGAAGAGAACGCTCACGATCCTGATAAGATGCTTCTTCAATAACACATAGGCCTGACAACTCACCTCTTCCACGCAATCTACTCTCAATATTCCCCAAGTATAGGTATGATTGTAGAGTACTGCTGCCATGTACGAATGATGGAATAATGAAGGAATAATAATGGAAATTACACTATATCCACAAATTATATATCCATGTGCCCTATGTGACACTTGGCACATAAGAGACTAATTTTGTCCCCTTCATGTAATTCGTTCCCTTTCTTTGAGAACTTAGGATATCATAATGTTATATGACTTTAGGAATTAGGAATAATGCTATTTTATTCCTAGGCCTAAGTCCCTTGACTTAGCCCCTTAACCTTAGACTCTTATCCCCCCTTTCCCTTTTTAGTGGAGTTTAGCCCCCCATACTTTTTGTCTAGATCAACCTGGGTATTACCCCTCCTTATTTATCCATTGTATTCAATGCATTATATACAATGTACAATCCAAAATTCTTCAAAAATCTCCTTACCTTTACTTTTGAATCTTGTTATCCTTCTTATGCTCTTATTTTCAAGCACCAGATTTATGTCTGTTAAGAACCAAATATCAATATAGCATAGAAAATCCTCAGAAAAAGTACTCAACGCCTTGAAAAAGAGATAATTTCAAATAATAAGCCTCTTCGAGGGGGCAACCTCCTTTTACCCCACTTAAATGTTCAAGTACAAGATGATTCAAAATGAAAATGTCTCCTTGGTATATAGAGGAGACTAGGAGGTATAATTACAACTAACGGCCTAAAGCCGACATAAATAAAATAACATTACTAATATAATATGCCCCAATTAAGGGGTAATGAGCCAATATTAGGGCTTACCATGGCCCTCCCCTTGAGACAAGTGTTTCCCGCAACGCTTGAGTAACTCTGGATGCTTCTGTATAAAAGACGCATCTTCCCAAGTGGAATCTTCAGCCAGTAGTTTCCTCCATTTAATGAGATACTCTGAAATGGATCTATTCCTCAGCTGGCGAATTCTTGTGTCAGTGATGGCTTTAGGCTCCAATATGATTTTTCCTTCCTCGTCAAGTTCTGGCAATATAGTTTTAACTGGGATCTTGTCACCTATAACCTTCTTTAAGCATGAAACATGGAAAATTGGGTGTACTCGTGAAGATGCAGGCAACTCCAATTTGTATGCCATAGTACCAATATTTTGCAACACCTTATAAGGGACATAGTACTTTGGTGATAATTTATTATCCTTCTTGGCTTGCTTGAGGGACATTTGTTTGTATGGTTGTAGTCTTAAAAATACCCAATCCCCTACTTCAAAACTTCTTTCATTATGATGTTGATCTGCTTGTTGTTTCATGCGATTTTGTGCCATGGTCAGGTTGTCCTTTAAGATTTGGAGAACTTGTTGTTGATTCTCGATGTGATCTTCCACTGCTTGAACCTTAGACTTTTCTTTTAGAGAAGAAGTGATGGAAGGAGGGTGGTATCCATAAAGTGCCATAAATGGCGTCATTTTTGTTGCAGTATGAAATGAGGTGTTATACCACCATTCTGCCAAGGGTAACCATTTGAACCATTGTGTTTGTTTATCAGAGACAAAGCAACGAAGGTATCCTTCCAGACATTCGTTCACTATCTCGGTTTGTCCATCAGATTGAGGATGATAGGATGAGCTATGAGCCAATTGAGTACCCAAACAAGAAAATAATTCTGTCCAAAAATGTCCAGTGAAGATGGGATCTCTGTCACTTACAATAATCTTTGGGTTGCCATGTATCTTTTGAACTATCTCCATGAATGCAGTGGAAACCATACTAGCTTTGAAGGGATGAGAGAGTGCACAAAAGTGTGCGTACTTGGTCAGTCTATCAACAATCACCATGATAACACTCTTTCCTTCGGACTTTCGTAACCCTGTGATGAAATCCATGGAAACCTCCTCCCAGCGCTGACTTGGGATGGATAATGGTTGTAAAATACCTGGGGTCTTAATTGTTTCCACCTTATTTTGTTGGCAAACCAAACATTTTGCCACAAACCTTTAAACATCAGTTTTAAGGCCATCCCAAAAAAAATCCTTCTTGACTCTATGGTAGGTTTTCAAAAATCCCGAGGGCCCTCCTACTGGAGAGGTGTGCAATTCCAATAGTAACTTTTGTTTTAGTTGGGTGTTCTTACATAAATATAAGCGATCTTTGTACCATAGTGAATCATTTTTCCATGTAAATGTAACTGATGCACTGAAATCCTGTTGCAACCTTTGAATGAGAGTCCACACTTTTTCACCATTCTTCCATTCATTCCTTGCTTCTATTATCCAATTGGGTTGGATGATCAAGATAGCACATAGAAAGGCCTCAACATATTCATCCTTTCTTGAGAGTGCATCTGCCAGAACATTTTGCTTCCCCTTTTTATAGAGGATTTCAAAATCATAATACAATATCTTGGTTACCCATTTTTGTTGTTCTTTTGAAGATAGTCTTTGTTCCAAGAAGTATTTAAGACTATCATGATTTGTTTTGACCTTGAAGTGCCTACCTATTAGGTAAGGATGCCATTTCTTCA
>JASDQU010106001.1:60271-77416 GCA_032191745.1 Picea mariana | reverse complement strand
TTGGTCTTCAAACCAAAGTTGGAGTTTCTCCATTCTTGATTCACCTTCCTTGTGTCCTCATCATGAATTTCATGGGATGCATTTTCACTTTCAGGTGTCTTCTCTGTTACAAATTTTTTCAATACTTCCATGATCTCCCCTTTTAAACCATCCAACTTAGCTTCTATTGAATCCATCTTAGTATCCAACTTAGCTTCCATTGAATCCATCTTATTTTGTAGTTCATTTATGTCCCTATGCATTTCTTCACCTTCATCAAGAGTCCAAGTAGGATTTTTTGGAGGCTTATTTGGTGTAGAAGTTCCCTTTTTGAGTGGCATGTTGGCCAAGTATCACTTTTGAACCTTGATTTTGAGGTTTTTCTACTAGACAATATTTCTTCTGTTGTATCTCCCAAGTTTCGGCCCTTCTGGGTATGAAACTTTCTTTTATGTATTTCTCTGATATTTCTTCTCTACAATGCCATAGGTTTGATCAAAATTGGATGTGCCAAGTGAAATTTATCGTAACTTCCCCACCACTTGCCGATTTTTGGCCTTTCCAGCAGATCTCACTTGTATAGTGTGCCCCACACAAAATAATTGATATAAAATTATAAAACTCGCACCAGCGATACTACAGATTGTCTACAATCCAATGAAACTAGTCCCACACAATTTGGATACTCTAGGAAGAAGTTATGATTGTTTTACTTGGAAAACCTTCTTGAGACTAGTCAATAGGACCAGTTAGATACCCTATCTTACACAGGGTGTATCTACAAATTTAAGATGACCCAGAAGCTAAAATTTTTACCAAAGATACCTTACTAATTTCTATAAATAGTCTCCGAATTTCAGGGTCTGAAATGTTACAGAAAATTATTTATAGCGAAAATTCTGCAAAGACTCAGTTCAGGATGATTCCACATCCCTATATTGTACAGGTTGTATCTCTGAAAGTATAAGGCCTCAGGAGCTGAATTTTGAACCCAACGTACCTTGATCCGTCTACTAAATATCCTCCAAGCCGTTCCTTCGGAAACGTTGTAGAAAAAAAGTTATAGCAAAAATGCCAAGGTATCTCGGATGTAGTAGCGAAACCCCAAGACCTTGAGCTCTGATACCATATGTTAAGAACCAAATATCAATATAGCATAGAAAATCCTTAGAAAAAGTACTCAACGCTTTGAAAAAGAGATAATTTTAGATAATAAGCCTCTTCGAGGGGACAACCTCCTTTTACCCCACTTAAATGTTCAAGTACAAGATGATTCAAAATGAAAATGTCTCCTTGGTATATATAGAAGACTAGGAGGTATAATTACAACTAATGACCTAAAAACCACATAAATAAAATAACATTACTAATATAATATGCCCCAATTAAAGGGTAATGAACCAATATTAGGACTTAACAATGTCTACAACAACAAATATGTGTTCTTCTAATGAATATTTTTACAATCTGTTTACTATATGTAATATATTTATTCTATTGCTGAAATTGTAAAAGTATACACATACTGTTATTTCTACATATTATTGCATATGCAAGAAATTCTTATTAATTAAATGATATCATTAACATGGTTTCATAATAAGTAGATTAACATGGTTTCATAATAAGTAGATTAGCGAGTACCTTAAACATTTATTTCAAAATCATGTTAAATGGCGTGATGAGATATATGCAAAATAATATTTCTTCATGCGTTGTGCCATGTAAGCTTTTGTAAACCCAAGCTATTGAGTAATGGAAAATTTTTAATTCATAATCATTTTAAATGGTTTTATAATAAGTATATTAGTGAGTAATTTAAAATTTTATTATAAAATAATGTTAAATGGTTTCATAATAAGTAGATTGTGAATAACTTAAAATTTTATTTTAAAATTTATTAAATTATTTTATAATAATATAATTTCAAAATCATATTAAATAATTTTATAATAATGTAAAGTTAAATGGTTTTATAATAAGTAGATTAGTGAATAATTTAAAATTTTATTTTAAAATTGTATTAAATTGTTTTATAATAATATAATTTCAAAATCATATTAAATGATTTTATAATAATGTAAATTTTTAATTTAAAATATGTTAAAGTTTTTAAATATGTTTAAAAATAATATGAAATTTCAACTTTACATTTTTAATTTTATTTATTTAAGAATTATCATAATATTTTATTTATTTATTTTATATGTTTGAAAGATTTTAATGCTTTTAATTTTATTTATTTAAGAATTATCATATTATTTTATTTATTTATTTTATATGTTTGAAAGATTTTAATGGTTAAAAACATATATTTTTTTCTAAAAAATTAAAAAGTTCAAATTCACTTATAGTTTTATTTATGTAAGAATTATCATAATATTTTATTTATATATTTTGTATGTTTGAGAGATTTTAATGGTTAAAAACATATATTTTTTCTTAAAAAATTAAAAAGTTCAAATTTACAAAAGATAAAATATATGTATAATTTTATTTATTTAAAAATTATCATAATATTTTATTTATATATTTTATATGTTTGAAAGATTTTAATGGTTAAAAACATATATTTTTTCCTAAAAAATTAAAAAGTTAAAATTCACTTATAGTTTTATTTATTTAAGAATAATCATAATATTTTATTTATATATTTTATATGTTTGAGAGATTTTAATGGTTAAAAACATCTATCTTTTCCTAAAAAATTAAAAAATTCAAATTCACAAAAGATAAAATATATATAAATAAATAGAGATTAACAATCTTTAGTATCCACTGAAATTCAAGTCAAACCTACTTGCAACCCTCTTCAATTCCAACCATCCATAATTTTCAACCCATTGCTTTCTAATATCACTATCAAGTCATTTCCTTATCCATAATTATATTTAAGGAATTATCCACTCAGATTCCAGCCAAACCTAGTTACAACCCTCTTAAAATTCAACCATGGTTGTCAACCCATTTATTCATTTGAAATATGAAATAGTGTATAACCACAAATGCTTAAACTTATAAGAATATACATGCATAATGTGGAGAGTACTATTTTTAATTTTCCCACAAGTAAAAGAATGAACTTATCATGGCGTTAATAATCATTTGAAAATACTAAATAGGTAACCCAAGCCACAGAGCGCAGTGTCGAGGAGCCTTCGATTAAATTCTTTTTGTTCAGTTACTCTTGAAAATCAATCAAACATTCATATGAATGCAAAGGAACTACAATGTAGGCAGGGATAAACTAAGCCCTCCATAAAGGATAGGCGTTGCCCAAAATCAATCAAACATTCATATGAATGGCTCTGCAGATCGCTGCTCAATTTTATTGTCGAGTTACAGAAAAAACTGTCTATTGAATACCAAAATCATCTAAAAATTATTTGAAAGAGGTGAACTGCTCCAACGGATTGGGACAACCCCTAAGCAAGGAAAAACGACTGAATGTGCATAGAAGTCGAATCCGCTGTTTGCAATCCTGCTCTGGTTGTCACAGAAATTGATAAATTTGGATAAAACCTAAATATTGCATTAATAATAATAATAATAATAATCTATTTTTAAGGTCACGGACAAGCCAGCACACTAAATTGCTGTATGAGACCCTCTTGTTTGTGGGACAAGGGATTCCCCCTCCGCCCAGCTATTTGACTAGTAAAGTCTACGAAGGTATACATACCCTACCCCCCTCTAGATTTGAACTTGTGATCTCTTAAGAAGAAACACATGTTCTTAACCATTAGACCCACTCAAATTGTATTAACGAACAAGCATACATGTATATATCAGTTTCCAATTACAGAGAAGACTAAATAACTTGAAACTGAATTTCCAATTACAGAGAAGACTAAATAACTTGAAACTCARTRRAAATTCAGCTGTAGAGATCGATAGCTCAGGAGGGATAGACTCATTAGAAGAAGATTGTTTGAGAGTTGAGCGACCTCATTGCCAATGCGATGCCCGCTAAGTTATAGTAGCATTGGTAGAATAGTAGAAACGTGCCGCTGTTCTCAGAATTAGATGGGTAGGTCTTACAAGGTCAAGAAAAGGTCTTACAAGGTCAAGGACGGTACAGAATGAGTGAACGAGGTCTTACAAGGTCAAGAATGGTACAGAATGAGTGAATGACATGGGTTCGGGGGAAGGTTGAAAGGTTTTGGGTGAAAAAAGCTCAGGGAGGATAACGCCAAACTTTATATTATTGTGGCAATCGATGATAATATGATCTCGTAAGCAGCAGGCAGTTTCCATATTGTGAAAGCATTTCACACTACACCACATCCTCGTATTGCGTGGGGTATAATCATAGGTATGTGCGACCAAAAATAACAGCCTCCGACGCTTCCAGTGGAGGACGAAAGAGATTGAAGGACTCAGGAAATCTCACGTGAATCTGCTAAAAAAACAAGCGGGATGATCTTCAGTAATCATGAACAGAAAGCTCAACTTCACAGCAATTAATATAAGGCAAAGCGAGCAGTAGCACACAAATGCATGGACCCAATTGCAGTTTCTGCTTCAAAATACTAACCGAAGGTCGATCTAGGTTATGATATATACTGATGTTCAGACATCCCCCTGTGTTTCTGCCAACACTCTAACATCTCCATCTCGAATCGAGCAAACGCGCGCCCAGATTTTCACGCCGCAACTTGTGTTTGGCACAGAAAACATAGAAAAAGCAAAAGTGGAGAAAGAAAACTTTCTTAAAGCGAAAGTTTCTCTGCATCCACCAGTTTCATCACGAAGCATTTAGGTTATTCCATGGCTATCAAATCTGAAAGCAATGTAAACAATATTGTACACCAGAGACTGAAGATTATGAGTTGGATCTGCAAGCACAGTCTGACTGGTACCGAAAATAATATACACCATAGATTCACAAAGACCGGTTGGTGCTGCAATCACTGAGATGGACAAGTGAAGGATGCCTACTCCGTCTGTCATCTGTTGCATGAAGGCCAACTAGATAATTAATGTCACCTGTTGCATAAAGGCCAACTAGATAATTAATGGAAAAATTGAATGAGATGAATTACTTGTAATTTTTTTAAATTTTATTTTGTCCAAAATTTTGGTGATGAATGGTTGGATTTAGATTTGAGTGGTTAAGTGTTTCAAGGGTTTTTCATCACGCTGAATTTATTTATGCATTCAGAAATGCAATTTAAACAATAAAAAATAGAGATTTTGTCCAGTTTAGCCAACCAAGGATTTTTCATCACGCTGAATCCATTTAGAATGTTTAGAACGTATAATCCAAGTGCCCCAAAGGTTTTTCATCATGGTGAATCCATTTCTTCATTCAGAAATACAATTTAAATAACAGAAAATAGCTATTTTATCCAAATTTACATCACCGACCAAAACGTTTAGCCAACCACTTCCTTGTACATCTCTCAACATGTTGTACATCTCTCAGCATGTCCAAATTTACATCACTAGATTCTGAGCAAAAAACTTAAAATTAAAACGTTTAGCCAACCTTGTACATCTCTCAGTATGTTTGGACTTCCCGGAGAAAGAACGGAAAACGATGTGAGCCTGGTGATGAGTTCAGTCATGTATTTATTTATCCACGGCCCAACTGTTCACTCACGTTGTTTTGCATTGCATGGACCATTCCGCGTACGTTAAGGATGAATTAAAACGGTCTTTTTGGTCTAGTAAAATTTGTCAGGTTTCAAGTGTCAGGGGCAAAGTTATTCCGTGCTTCCACTAGTTTTCAGGATTTCTAAATTATTCAAAATATTAAAAAAGTTAAATTAATTTTTTATGTTTTTATTAATTTAAAAACATTTGTAATATCTCATTTTCATTTACTTTTAAGGAGTAGGTTAAAGATGCAAGGAGTAGGTTAAAAGTCCAACATCTGAACAGTAGTGAAATTCTATTTCCTTACTGATAATAAGCTAATTATTGTAGATAATATGATTTTTTTAAAATAACACTAATAAATCAATTTATATTCACAAATAACAATAATAATAACTGGACCACCACTAATTAACAGCTGAGTATAATCAATAATAACTGGACCACCACTGATTAACAACTGAGTATAGGTTATCCCAAAGTATACAATTTCTTATAGACTAAATGCAAAGATAAATTCATTACTTTTCCCATTCGTTTGATTGAAATATTAAATCTTAATGGTAAAACAGGCCAAACGAAGTCAATAATCAATCCCAAATTTAAAAATAGCAAGCAGCTTTGTCTCCGGGTTTAAAATCAAGCTACATACACAATTCATTCTCCACGGCAAAACTGTTAATCCTTCAACAAAATAAAATGGATGGAAAGGGAGGAGAATGGTTAAGACTCTGAAGCTCTAAGGTTTTTGTTTACAATTTTTAAGTGAAAAAGGTCAGAGTATTTTGGGTTTCAAAGGAATTTTTTTTAAAAAGTTATTAATATACATTCAGATACAAAACATTTAATGCTTTATATGTTAAGATATATATAATTTGATTTAAAACATCTTTAGATTGGATAACATATATCCTATATTTCATCATATACAGTTTTAAATGTTTTACTACTGGGTGCATATTGTTTGTCTTGAAAAAGCATTTAAAAAATAATAGAGATGGAGAGTGGAATTTCAAGTTCACTTCTATAGCTGTAGTTTAAAAGTTCTATGTTTTGGTTATTTTCTGAGGATTTACTTTTTCTTACGGAAAGAGAAATTGTTGAATCCACAAATTTAAATGGCTAAATCTATATGATTGAAATGCCCAAAGATTTTTCATTATGTTGAATCTATTTATACATTCATAAATACAATTTAAACAACATAAAATAATCATTTCATCCAAATTTATGTTACCTATTCCAATGAAAAAAACCCAAAACATATAAAATTTAAATAACACTATTTCTATATAGCAAATGTGTCACTGAATGTTTTCTTTTGTTATAATAAAAGTTGTATTGAATCTAGTCATAAATGTAAAGTGAAAATATGTCGATCTAATGTTTGCTTATGTTATAATAATAATTGTCTTGAATACAGTATGAATACAGTATAAATATAAAATAAATGTGTTTACTGAATGTTTGCTTATGTGATAATAATAATGGTCTTGAATACAGTATAAATGTAGAATAAATGTGTATACTGAATGTTTGCTTTTGTTATAACAATATTTGTTTGGAATCCAGTTATAAATGTTGAATCTAATAATAAATGTAAAGTGAAAATGTGTCATATATAATCATTTATTGGTTATAGTTATGAATTTATAATATTGCTCATCATATTTTTAATGAAATTAAATTTTTGTATTTTTTAAATTATTTGATTTAATGAAAAAACATCAAATACATTACATTAAAATTGAAAATTAATTTTTAAAGTAAGTAATGGTATATATAAATATTTTTTTACAATATAATTTAAAAAATATATATATTTATTAAGAAATACTAACAAAATTAATCTTATAGTTACTTATAAAATTTTATCAAATATTATTTTTTATCATGTCTTTTCACTGTAATAAGTGAAATTAGTAATAACCTTGTTTAAATTTGATTAATATTAAAACATAAATTTTAAAAATGTTTCAAGTAAAATTAACAACAAAATGTTTAAATTTTATATATTTTAAAAATGTTCCAATATAATAATTGTATATATTTTAACAAATTTTAAAATTATATATTTTTTAATAACTAAAAATTAAATAAATTATGAAATATATTAAATATGAAGGTGGGGTAAGTAGCCGAATTGGTAAGTCGCTCTTGTAACGACAGTGTGACCCGTGACCCGTGTTCGAGTCTCTCGAAGGCATTTCTCACTCGAATGGGAGTGTTGATTCGGTGATTGGGCATGTTAAAGTTGCATTGCATTGTAGGAGCATTTAACCGGGATCTTTTGATTTTAACCGGGATATGAACCCCCATCTTTTACGGCACATGAATGATCAAAGTTTTTTGGGCGGAAGAACCCTAGTGCCCTGTTACCGTGAAGCACCTGATGCACGCTCTGACACCAGAGCCCTGCCGCCACTTCCACATTTTGCAGGAGAGCACCTCACGAGTTCTCTGCACACCCAACAATGAGCTCAGGAGAGGGGGGGAAACCCCCCTCATACAGTGATATTGCCGCCAATGACAGAAACAGAATCCGTGCTAAGTGCCCTACCTTTGAGCCACCGGCGCACCTGCAGGATCATCTCTTTACCCAAGAACAAGGAATCAGCAAAGAAATGGAACTAGAACCCAGCACATCTCATCTGCAAGCTTCCAAAGGCTGGCTGCCAGGTAAGTGTATACCACAAATGGAAACCCCCCCACTTTATCACATCAAATCAACACGGGTTGGGGAACACACCCAGTTTATGATGGATCACGCACTGATTGGCAAATTCTTGGGCCTGTGGCCGACTGAAAGAGATCTCACTCGCTGGATCAAGGATTGGTGGAACCCTAAAGGAGATTATGAAGTCCAGCTTAGTTCCAAGGGTTTCTTCACAATAATCCTGTACAATCTCGAAGACAAGGACATAATCTTCGACAATGGACCGTATTTCTATAACTCAACGGGTCTATTAGGAGTAGTATTGGTCGAAGGAGAAGATTTTTTGGGAGTAGAGGTGGTGGGAGAAGTAGGATTAGTGGTGTCGGGGGTGTCATTGGGAATATTCTTACTGGAACTCCTAGTGGTTACGACGTTTTGTGAGATGTGCACTTCTTCAACTTCTTATTCATCTTCACCAAAAGCTATGTCTCAAAATGAGTTTAAATGTTGTTCTACAGGATCGTTAGATTCTTGAGGTTGTTCTTGAAATTCCTGATTTTCTTCTCCCTCATCAACAATTTCAGTCATATTCTTTGTTTCCCAGGTTTGAAGGGCCTCGTAAATATCTTCCATGTTGATGTCTTCCATCTGAGAAGGGGTGGTTTTTTTGGTTGGTGTAGTGTTGTTATCTTTCTTGGGGGGGAACTTAAAAAATGTTTTATGGTTAGAATATCCCTCTCCACTACCCGTTTTCAGGTCAACCGAGTTGTTACATAACTTCTTAATGATTCTCTGAAGAGATTCCATATCCATTGAATCAGGAGGATTCTTATCTTCAACGATTTTAGATGTATAAATTTTACCTTTACCCTTATCTTTAGATGGTTCCGAGCTATAACTATATTTTAAACTCGACATATTTTTTTCAAACTTAAGGGCTTCTTGGAAAGCTTCTTCTAGAGTGCCTTTTTTAGATTTTTTCACATACATGGCCATGGACATGGGTAAACCAAAGCTGTAGAATTCAATGGTGACATCTTCAACAGGTTTTGAGGCCCACAAGATTCGTTTTAACAAAGTAAGGAAACATTGATTGTAATCGGTAACTAGATATTTCAAATCCATATTGACTCTTGAGAGTTCAGGAACCCGAGTGGCTGGTATTTTGTTTTCCCTGAACTTCTGAACGAAAGGGGTTTCAAAAATTCTCTAGTTCGGAATGGAGGCTTCTTCTAGTGAGAAATACCATGTCGACGCTTTTTCTTCAAAAGTAAGGGGGATAAAACAACAAAAGATGTCTTCATGTCAAATGATTTGTAACCTAATAGCCAACAAAAATTTCTTAACATGGTTTTTGGCTGAATCCTTTTTGTTAGGGTCAAATTTAGGTAGGAACTTTTCAGGGTATCTCGGCATATCATGCTGGATCCTTGGCACAAAGACCGCATCAAAAAACAACCATGGATGATAGGGAGGAGGATTTTGGTTCGCATTCTCTCCAACCATGTTTGGGGGTAGATATACTATGATCTGATAAGGATTATCATTGGGTTCACTCTCAAATCTCTCTTTATTTGGATTTGTCCTCCGACTTGTCTTTGGGAGTGTGAGGGGGTGACTTAGGAGGAGAGGGTGGTCTATCTCCTACCCCACCGATGAGTATATGATATTCAATATTAACT
Organism: Picea mariana; assembly: GCA_032191745.1. Taxonomy (NCBI): domain Eukaryota; kingdom Viridiplantae; phylum Streptophyta; class Pinopsida; order Pinales; family Pinaceae; genus Picea; species Picea mariana. The sequence goes on along the minus strand of JASDQU010106001.1, from coordinate 67,498 downwards.
TCTGAAGCCTCAGAGAAATCAGAAGTGTCTTCAGGAATGTGATATTCAAGGGTCCCAGTCGAATATTTTTCTTGAAAGGAGTCTAGGTCAGAAAAATAGGGATCCGTATGTCGAAGGTATTCCTGATTTTTAGGAAGAGAGTAATCTAAGGGAAACTATCCTAGTCAATGCATAGTTGGTTCATTCGGTTGGGTGTCTAACTATGGATTCCATCTCGGAGATGGTTAGGACACACAGTTGGGGGGGAGAAAAGGATGTTTTGGGGTGAGCGAGAACGTGATGAGTGATAACCTGAGATGGCGCGTTCGCAATATACTCTGAAGGGAAAATAGTATGTTCAGGTGAACTTGATGGGAATCACTTGTCGAGGAAAATCTTACTTGCAAGGCAGAATGGGAAGGATTTAAGTTTTGGTTTGTAGCCATTCATTTTTGTTGCCCTCCTTCTTACGTCGTTTTTTTTGATGAGCTAGAATGACCTGTTCAATCAAAAGAGGGAAAACACATGATGGCAGGTCCCAATTAGACCCACTCTCATTAGGGATAGTGGTTCCGACCATATTTTGTCCTGGTTACCAACTAACTAAAATACTAACTAAATATGAATCTGAGAACCAAAGGTTCTCAAATGAATTAAATGAAATAAAAAGAGGTAAATTCAACTAACTAAAGTTAAGTTAAGGTGTATGATTATTATTCTAAGATGCCATTTCTAAACTAAAAACTAAACTAACCTATCTTGATCAGGAGAAAACTAGAAAAATAGATTAATACAATGAATAATGTATATTACTTGTGTAGAACAAATTCATGACACAAGTGATATGGAACTTTGACCAATAAGTTGTTTACAACCAATAATTTATTTTTTCAAACTAAGCTATAGAGTCACTGTATTCATAAAGGACAACAATAATTATTGTAAATCGCAGAATATTAATCAGGAAATAGTTCAAATATGAACATCCATTATCAGAAAAAAAATATGCATGGATATGATGATTCACAGTCATACATAGAAAATCCATTGTTTTCCAAATTGTCTTCAATTCTTTATTCAAATAACGGTAAAAATACCAGTCCTTCTCCAAAGAACCAAAATCCCTTGCTTAATTACAATTATCCCATTTATAGAGGTTCCATGGGGTTGTGTTTCAATGTTCATATTGATTACAGCTAGGATAATGAAGTGATGCTCCAACTTTCCTTTCCTGATTAGGGAATAATTGTGATGATATGGTTTACCCTGCAAAATTTTAGTTACAAAATAATCTTTTAGGGGAGCCCCAATGGTCTTTCCCTCACGCTCACGAATACCTTCCATTTATTGAAGTCTTCATGTATGAAATCTACTAGAAGCAACTATTTCCTTTCCAAGTGAGACTGACTCTTGCACATGGGAACGACGATCTTCGTTACGAGGCTTTGCTCAACAAATTGCACGACATTTTTGGTTATGGGGATGATTTTGGAGGGTTGGATCATTCTCTTTTCAATAACCTCCGCTTTGATTTTGTTGGTTTCTTCAATTGCTCTCTAATCCAGGTTCCGCTTAGTGTCCATGTATTTGATGATTGTTTGGGTTGATGAATATTTTCCATGAGAATAGATCATCAGACTATCTGCATACCTATGCACAAGATACCGTGACTTGTCCCTGGGTTTTTAACACCTCCACAATCGTTGCCATACCTGTTTCCAGTAGTTGGTAATCACATATTCTCTGCTCATCAGAATACAACGAGAGGGTTTCTAGGGACGAAAATGTTGGTGGTGATTCTTTCCATTCTATGATTGTGTCGTAAGATTCCAGGGATTTTGATACTTTTCCTGGACAACTTTCACCTAAGATTCGAACTGCACTTGTTCATATTCAGTCACTAGAACTCTGTCGACTGCACTGAACAACCTTTTCTGCATGCTCTGAAGCTCTTCATTTCTCTCTAGGGATTTTGTCTTCACCACCTCGAGAATCGTTGTCTCAATTTGGTGATATTCTATGGTCTTTCTCAAAACTTTGTTCTCCATTTGTACCCTCTATAATTTGTCTCAACCTTTTTCATTGAAAGACCTCAATTCTTCCAATTGTGCTTTGAGTTTAATCACTTCCATATTTTGTGAGGTTTCAAGCTGTTGCATGTCCCTAGCATGGGCCTTTTGGACCAGTGACATTAACTCAATGAATTTGATTTACATATGTTTCTCACGTTCTTGTAATTTATTTTTAATTTCCTCCTCATAAGCCTGTTTTGTTTGTTGAATTTCCTTTGTTTTCTCGTTGGAGGTAGATTATTTGATGGTTTCCAGGGTCGTTTCTAGCTTTGTAATCCAGGATTTTGCAGTGTCTAGAGATACAATGACCTCATGCACTGACACAATATTTACCCCAACAAAAGCGCTGAGCCTCGAGGCCACTTGTAGAGCGTTATCTTTTACATTGGGCCCAACTTTCCATTTGATATTCCTTTCAGGCATATCCTGGCCGACTTCTATTTTCCCCTTTTCTCTTTTGGGGGCCCTCTTTTCTATGGCTCGGGTCTTGTGACTGTAGTAGTAATCTTCAACTACGACCACTACTCCTTTGAACCTGCGTCCTTTCGAGGCGAGAGATAAGCTCCCTGGAATTAAGTCCAAGACCAGTTGAAAATTGGGAATGAGTTTGCAGCACACACAACATCAATTAGATATGCCGAAATGTAGAAACCGAGATTCTTCATGCTCTTGGGATCCTAGCTACGCTTAGTGATGCTAAATGAGAGAATGGTTGCCCAATTGAAGACATGGCCATTCTAAGAAATCTTGTAGTCCATTGGGAACCATTCCATCTTGAAATGAGTGCTACATTTTTCACCATAGAGTCGATAGATCATGGTATCTAGCACCTTGTAGGGAATTTTAAGATATCGTGATGGAACATACCTTTCTCCCTTTTTCACTGTCCACTCTTAATCATAAAACCAATCTTCCATGAGGGTCTTGAAGTCTTCATGTTTGACTACAAACTGTTCGAGAAAAGACTAGTTTAGGCTCGCTATTGGTTATAGGGTTTGATATTTAGCTCTGATGTCATCTTCTTTGAGTGAGGCAATTGGGAGACCTGAAGCATTGATTATTAATCATGTATCCTTTTTCAGATATGTGAAACACCATTTGGATGTGTCGTTATAAGGAAAAAGATAGGGGCAAGCGGCTACTGTGTGGATTCTTCTCTTCCTGATATTTCTGTATGCCTCAATGTTTGGATCATCGAGAGGGAATATTTCATTCTTGAGCATGTCCAAAATATCGGTGTAACTAAAGTAGTGCTCCATTCTGTCATGGTTGTTGGTGTCAGAGATAATGTATGAATTTGGAATGGAGACTAGAACAAGAGCTCCAGAGGTCAGGGATTTTTCTTTTCTAGTGAACATTCTGAACATCCCTTCACCTGCACAAAACAACATATTATAATTAAAAAAAATGTCTCGACCTCGAAATAACAAAATTGAAAAGAAGAAAATAATATCATGGTCGTTTATAGGCCAGGAGCGATAGTCGATCAGATAGAGCTCACAGAGGATTGTAGACATGGTTTTCTCTTTTTCTACCTTCATGAACCCGTGAGAAAGAATATGAGCCTTAATGTCCCTTTTAACAAAAACAAAATCCAACGATTCCCTCCTAACCACACACAATCAAATAAAAGTGTGAAACAACTTGGAGTCAGTCAGGGGCATACACAGAGAATAAATGTGCACGCATTTGATCGACGATTATAGTTGTTAAGGTGTAAGATAATTCAAAAAGTGGGGGGAACCATCGCAGTTGTCGTTGTCGACAGATGATGAGGACAAGAGGAACGAACGTAGGTGAGAACAAACCCTGACGAAAAAAAATACTTTATTGATTGTTTAAGCATGATTACAGGACTAAACATTAATTTTAACGTTCAATTACATGATCGTTGGGCGTTAATCCTTCAATAACTAAGGCTAACAAGAAGTTAAGGTGGCAGTGAGGGGACCCATTAACTAGACCGCGTGAGATCTATAGTGGAGGAGCAATCGATGAGGACTCGGTTCATAGGAGCTGCAGGATCAAGGATGCGACAATTGGATAGAAAAGGGCAGTGTCGTCGTTTCCAAGGAGGGGAAGACAAATAAGGAAGAGTCCAGGGAGAAAACCGACAAATAAATGAACTAGATGAGCACGTTAAAGTATTTGTAACCTTGACACACATCATAAGAGGAAATACTTACGCATTGATTGAATTGAGGGACCCAAGAGGGGGGGTTAGGCTGAGGTGTATTGAAGAGAGAGGGTCACGTGTGGGTTGGGGAGTGACTAGGAGAGAGAGTGGGATTATCGTCGTCGACAATATGAATATTAGCATGATGATGAGAGCATATCGTTAACTTCTGACGATGATGTTGTGAGGCATCGTCGCCTGCGAAATATGCAGGGAGGATTTGGGCATGTTTGAGGAAAAACCCAAGGATGCAGAGATAAGAACAGAGGAAAAGAGAGAAGTATATGGGAAACCCTTATTTAGTCCCAAAGAAGCAAATGAATATTTAACCATAGATACCTCAGGAAAGAAAAATGTGCATCCCCCAATTAAGATTTGGAAAAATTTAAATGGGGGAAAGGGTTGTGGTTCCATCACAACATAGTCCTAAGCCAGGATAAGGCATGTCTACAGCCAAATGATCAGACTAAGATGCAAACTATAGCAGACATCCTATAGTCCCTCATTCCCCACATGTATGTTCCACCTGAGGAAGTGTGCCCATTTTCTGCTCAACATTCATTCGAATGCCCCACTTCCCTTTTGGGGTTTTAGAAATTAGTCGGAAAAGAAGTCTCCGAGCCATGTAGTTGTAGCTTGGAACCTTGGGAATCAATTCCCAATAGTTTTCTCACTTGGAGAGAATTCTCACGATCCTGATAAGTTGCTTCTTCAATAACACATGGGCCTGACAACCCACCTCTTCCACACAATCCACTCTCAAGATTCCCCAAGTATAGGTACGATTGTAGAGTACCGCTGCCATGTACGAATGATAGAATAATGAAGGAATAATAATGGAAATTACACTATATCCACAAATTATATATCCATGTGCCCTATGTGACACTTGGCACATAAGGGACTAATTTTGTCCCCTTCATGTAATTCGTTCCCTTTCTTTGAGAACTTAGGATAGCATAATGTTATATGACTTTAGAACTGAGGAATAATACTATTTTATTCCTAGGCCTAAGTCCCTTGACTTAGCCCCTTAACCTTAGACTCTTAGTCCCCCTTTCCCTTTCTAATGGAGTTTAGCCCCCCATATTTTTTGTCTAGATCAACTTGGGTATTACCCCTCGTTTATTTATCCACTATACTCAATGCATTATATACAATGTACAATCCAAAATTCTTCAAAAAGCTCCTTACCTTTACTTTTGAATCTTGTTATCCTTCTGGTGCTCTTATTTTCAAGCACTAGATTCATGTCTACAACAACAAATATGTGTTCTTCTAATGAATATTATTCTACTGTGCAATATATGTGTTTACAATCTGTTTACTATATGTAATATATTTATTCTATTGTTGAAATTGTAAAAGTATACACATACTGTCATTTCTACATATTATTGCATATGCAAGGAATTCTTATTAATTAAATGATATCATTAACATGGTTTCATAATAAGTAGATTAGCGAGTACCTTAAACATTTATTTCAAAATCATGTTAAATGGCGTGATGAGATATATGCAAAATAATATTTCTTCATGCGTTGTGCCATGTAAGCTTGTGTAAACCCAAGCTATTGAGTAATGGAAAATGTTTAGTTCATAATCATGTTAAATGGTTTCATAATAAGTAGATACATGCGTTGTGCCATGTAAGCTTTTGTAAACCCAAGCTATTGAGTAATGGAAAATGTTTAGTTCATAATCATGTTAAATGGTTTCATAATAAGTAGATTAATGAGTAACTTAAAACTTTATTTTAAAATAATGTTAAATGGTTTTATAATAAGTAGATTAGTGAATAACTTAAAATTGTATTAAATTATTTTATAATAATATAATTTCAAAATCATATTAAATGATTTTATAATAATACAAATTTTTAATTTAAAATATGTTAAAGTTTTTAAATATGTTTAAAAATAATATGAAATTTCAACTTTACATTTATAGTTTTATTTATTTAAGAATTATTATAATATTTTATTTATATATTTTATATGTTTGAAAGATTTTAATAATTAAAAACGTATATTTTTTCCTAAAAAATTTAAAAGTTCAAATTCACAAAAGATAGAATATGTATACGTGAATAGACATGAGCAATCTTTAGTATCCACTGAAATTCAAGTCAAACCTACTTGCAACCCTCTTCAATTCCAACCGTCCATAATTTTCAACCCATTGCTTTCTAATATCACTATCAAGTCATTTCCTTATCCATAAAGGAATTATCCACTCATATTCCAGCCAAACCTAGTTACAACCGTCTTAAAGTTCAACCATGGTTGTCAACCCATTTATTCATTTGAAATATGAAATAGTCTATAACCACGAATGCTTAAACTTGTAAGAATATACATGCATAATGTGGAGAGTACTATTTTCAATTTTCCCACAAGTAAAAGAATGAACTTATCATGGCATTAATAATCATTTGAAAATACTAAATAGGTAACCCAAGCCACAGAGCGCAGTGTCGAGGAGCCTTCGATTAATTTTTTTTTGTTCAGTTACTCTTGAAAATCAATCAAACATTCATATGAATGCAAAGGAACTACAATGTAGGCAGGGATAAACTAAGCCCTCCATAAAGGATAGGCGTTGCCCAAAATCAATCAAACATTCATATGAATGGCTCTGCAGATCGCTGCTCAATTTTATTGTCGAGTTACAGCAAAAACTGTCTATTGAATACCAAAATCATCTAAAAATTATTTGAAAGAGGTGAACTGCTCCAACGGATTCGGCCAACCCCTAAGCAAGGAAAAATGACTGAATGTGCATAGCAGTCGAATCCGCTGTTTGCAATCCTGCTCTGGTTGTCACAGAAATTGGCAAATTTGGATAAAACCTAAATATGGCAAATTTGGATAAAACCTAAATATTACATTAACGAACAAGCATGCATGAATATATCAGTTTCCAATTACAGAGAAGACTAAATAACTTGAAACTGAATTTCCAATTACAGAGAAGACTAAATAACTTGAAACTCAAT
>JASDQU010106000.1:85108-96451 GCA_032191745.1 Picea mariana | reverse complement strand
TGTAAAATATGGTCAGACAGAGTTTCACATATGTTACAATGTGTCTCAGCTTGCACATGTCATGCATCTGTTTCTCCTGGTACTTGATCATTGAGGCTACAAGTATCTTTGGTGTGATCATCTTCGCAGCATGTGGTACACCACAACTCACTTCTTCTTAAGGTTAGATTTTTTATGGTCTGTTGTAGATTTCCTATTTTTTCTTGTAGCCTTTTTGTCAATGAGGAAGTCGATGGGCCATCATCGTCTGACTCAACACGTTGTTCTTTAAATAATGCATCTTCACATGAGTTTATCTTGTAGAGTCATAATCGAGTTCATATTTGTTGTAGTAATCTAGCTAAATACCATTGTACTAGTAGACTTTCATCAATTGTCAATGGGATTTGGCTAAGTAAATATTTGAATCTTTTGTCGTATTCGCAAACCAACTCACCTGGTATTTTCTTTATTTATTTCATTTTTTGTGAATCCAAGTGTGTAACATCTTGTACCCTAAAAAATGATAAAAAGTTTCTCTTTATTTATGATTTTGATCATCTCTGACATTCTGTGAAATTCATGAACCATGTTAGAGCATGGTGTCGAAGAGAAACACCAAATTGTACCATCTACTTATCTTCATCTTGTGATGTCTACTGCATCCTAGAATTTTTCACATAAAAATCAATGTCTTCTTGGATCCTTATCTCCTTCATAAAGGGGAATATTATTGAGTCCCATTGTTTCTTCTTTAAGAACACTAGATTTTTGTGATCCTCATCTTATCACACTTTTCAAATGGGATGTCATATTCGTAGTTGGTTGTTGTTCTTCTGAATTGTCTGTCGATCAGTCTTTTGTCAAATGGTATGTTAAAAGTAATTGTTCCTTGTTTTCTCTATGAGTTACTTCTTCACTCTGACAACTTTGGTCTTTATATTCAACGATACGTTGTTCTATCGGACRTGTTAGTTCACAACTATAATCTATTATATTATTGTGTTCTCTTGATATGAGATTTGGTAGGGAAGCCAGGTCCGTGAGATCCTTAAAGTGAATGAGAATTTTATCAACTTTGTTTCTTTCTGGCTTGACAATAAGCGTGTCACATAAATTCCCATGCTCGTCGGTTCCATACCATAATATTCTAGATTTTTCATCGATATGAAGTCTTTGTTGAAGGGATTCTCTAATTCGAGGGTTGGTTGCTTGAACATGAGGAGTGCATATCGTCGGTCCTGACTCTTTATAATCCATGATTTTGACTTGGTTTTATGGTTGATGGGCACCCATGCTAGCCTCTATCAATTGTGCTTCATTACTTATGTCATGGAACGTCATCGTTGTTGTTATTGCCAGCTCTGGTCGATTTATTTCAGACTTAGACTAATCATGCTCTCTATGAGGATGATCTTCTCCGACCATTTTTCTATTTGGCTTCCAACTATTCCACAGGTTACGAATCTCCTCTCTTTTCTTTTGTCTCTTGTCGCGCTCCAATTTTTGGATGTCGGACGTTTGTTTGTAAATTTGATTTCCTCTAGTATACATTTATGCTTAATTCGAATGAACATTGGTATGCTCTTTTCTTATGGAATCTCATAGATCAACCGACCCTCGATTGTCACCCCAACTTACTCGTAGTCGGTGAAGATGGCCATGTTTATTTTCTCAAAACATAATCCGAGGCTTGTTTTGTATTTTTTCACTTTGCTTCTAGGAATTCGGCCCAATTTTCGTCTCTCTCTTCCCAGTTACTATTTTGTGGTGGTGTACCTAGTTGAGGTCTAAACTCAACAATGTCGTCAACTCCTTTGTCGAGAAAAAAATTATGAAGCAGTCTAGGGATGGTGCACAAAAATTCGTCATGTAGGTCTGTGTAGAATTTGTCTTTTATTGTGTCAAGGGATGTTCGATCCTTAATAGCTTGTTTTGTGATGTAATCTTTGGCAATTCTTTCAACCCACTTGTGCATATTCGTTCAACCTCCGTTTGTAAGATTGAGTGTTAATTTTTTGTCTGGAGTCAATTTACACATTATCGGTTTTGTTGATGTATTTGAAGAAGGATTTAGGGATAGCTTCTAGAAATATTTCATGAGTCTCTGAGAAAAATCATGAGTGTCCTTCTGCTAGCATAAGGTTGTTCCTTCTTGTGTAATTCTTAATGTAATTCTCAAATTTCTGTTCCTACCATTCGTGTATGTCTTGTAAAGTTATCATCTATGTGATCTTCTGCATGCCCCGGTAGAACTACTAGCAACTGAACCAATGTTGTAATMTAGGGAAAAGTAGGGGATTGTTGCCAGTAGTCCATTATATAAGCAAGCATAGAATCACATACYCATACATATATACAAAGACATACACAAAGTAGTGGAAGCCCAAAGAACAACACTTTATTATATATAGATGAGACTATACAACACAACATAGACACTTTCTCTTATACATGATTGTATATTTATACTTACATATTATGTTACCAAGCAAYTGTAACTACTTAATTTCCTGGGTCAGTTGGTTAGCTAGGACTTTGACCGAACTATAATTTCTACTTTGGAATTTGACCGACTAATTCTTAGTCAACTGTCRGATCTAGTCGACAGAGTTGACTAGCCCTTACAACAATGTTCCTTCTACAAATGGAAATGATATATCATGATTATTATTGATTATTATATCATGATGTTTTGTGTGTACTTGTTGAAATAAAAATCAAAATATTTTGAAACTTCTAATTTTTTTTATGTATGGATTCAAAATGAAGATCAGACTCATATTAGCTCTCTTCGCATTGATAATGGAAGATAATATCCATCTAATGAATTGTTAATCTACCTTTTCCAACACAAAAACATCAAACCACATTTCCATACGATCCTCAACATAATGGTATAGCTGAAAGAATGAACAATACTCTCCTAAATATGGTCAGTTCCATGATGTTTTTCAAGAATGTAAAACTGATCTTTTGGGTCGATGTTATTCTATGTACTTTTTATGTGAAAAACAAGTGTCCATCTCATGCTCTTGAAAACAATACTTCTTATGAAATGTGGTATGGAAACATTCCTTCAGTGAGGCATCTCAAGGTCTTTGGTTCCACTTGCTATGCCTTGATTCTTAAGGAGAAAAGAAGCAAGCTTGATGCAAGGAGTCAAAAGTGCATCTTCTTGGGGTACTCAAATACCACCGATGGATATTGTCTTTACAATGAAACAAACAAGAAATTCACTCTTTCCAGAGATGTAATATTTCTTGAATCCTCCAATAATGACAAAGTTGTTGAGAGTTAGCTTGATCATTTGGACCAATTCACTCGTGTAAAGACATATCATGAATTTGATGATGAGATTCCACATATTGAAGGGGGGATCCCTATCTTGGATCAATCTATGGAAACTCATTTTTATTTTGAAGCATCATCTCCCCCTCATGAAGAGGTTCCAACCACTTCACCAGAACTTGAAGTTCATTTGGATTATGTGAATGAGAGAGAGGATTGGAAAGATAAATCTTGATGAGAATTCAACACCATCTCAATTAGTTGAGAAACATGGACCATCTCAGAAAGGTCCACCAAAATGGCTCATAAAAATACTTGAAAGTGTTCACCCTGATGAGGTCAAAAAGATGGGAACTAGGAGTTCCTCAAGACAAGATGGAGGCAATGTATATAATTCAAACTTAGGTGATGTATATGACATGGATGTTTCATATGATTGTGAGTTGAAATTATCTACCAACGTCCTTTAAAGAAGCCACTTCTCCTTATGAGTGGAAAGAAACAATGTAGAAGGAATATGATGCTCTCATCAAGAATGGGACATGGAAGTTGGTGAATAATCCATTCGAAACCAAACCAATCAGATGCAAGTGGGTATTCAAGAACAAGTACAAATCATATGGATAACTTGACAAGCACAAAGCAAGGTTTGTGGCAAAAGGATTTTCACAAAAAGAAGGTGTTGATTATGGGGAGACTTTTTCCCCCACAACAAATGGTGCTACCATTCATCCTCTATTTTCCATGGTAGCACATAATGGACTTAAAATTCATCAAATGGATGTGAATATTGCTTTATTGAATGGAGACATGACAAAGAAAGTATGAAAGCTTATCAAATCCTTATATGGCATGAAACAACCACAACGAGAATGGTATCAAAATTTAACTGAGCATCTTCTGAAATTGAATTTCAAGCATTTCAATCTTGACGATGCAACTCTTTTTGTCAAGAAAGTTGGAAAAATTGTTGTATATCTTGTAGTATATGTAGATGATCTATCGATAACAAGGAACAATGAAAGTTGTATTTCATCAACAAATAAAGAGTTGAAAAAAGGATTTTAGATGACAAATTAGGGACATCTTCACTACTATTTGGGAATTGAAGTGAATCAAAATCCAAACTACATATTCATCTCCCAAAAGAAATATCTTGGACAAGTTCGGCATGGCTGAGTGTAATCTTGTTTCCACTCCAATGGAATAGAATTTGAAGCTCACATCAAAGGAAGGGAATGCATTTGAGGGTGCAACCAAGTACATACATCTGTGGGAAGTCTTATCTACCTTACCACCACCAGACGATGTATTTAATTTGTTGTTGGAATTATTTCCAGGTTCACACAAAGCCCTTGTGAAGGACATTGGTTTGCTACAAAAAAGTGTTCTAAAATACTTGAAGAGAACTAAAGATTTCATACTCAAGTACTCTAAGGTGAATGACTTCAACCTGATTGGATATTCTGATTCATACTTTTTTGGGGATAAAAAAAATGGAGTATCAAATTTGGGTTATCTCATGATTCATGGATCAATAATTGTCTCATGGAGATCACACAAACAATAAGTTCCAACATTTTCCACAACAGAGGCAGAATATGTGGCAATTGCAGAAGCAACAAAACAAATTGTGTGGATCAAGACAATACTTGAATATTTGTAGGAGAAACAAGTGAATTGTACTCCTCTTCTAGTTGGCAATACTTATGCAGTCAAGTTGGCCAAGAATCCCAAATTCCATGATCTAACTAAGCACATCAACAAAAAAAATCATCTCATTTGATATCATATAGAGGCCAAGACTATTCACTTGAGACACTGTTCCACAAATGAGAAAATTGCAAAGATCTTCACCAAAGGACTTGGAAGAGAAAATTTTGAAAATTTCATAATGATGCTTGGACTAACAAACACCCATTCGGATTTAGGGTGGGGTGTTAGATACATAATCCTTGGGATTGTGTTACTTGTATCAATGTCATTAGGAGAAATATGAAGAATTGTAGGTGATAGAAAGATTCATCCATTGAAAAAGACCAACAATCATTCATTGTATGTATATTGAGCTTCATGGTAATGGAATAATCAAATGTGGAGTTACGAATTCTTCTCATAACTGGCATGTCACCTTATGTTACTTCTTATTTATGTTTTTAAACCTCACTATCAGTTTGAAGAGCCAGAGTGCTCACTTGCAAATGTCTTTAATGGCTTAACCTTGACTTTGAGTTTCACTTGCAAATGCCTACCAATACCTCATAACTCTATTTTAAATCCTACTTATAAACTTATGTTACAATTACTAAAACAATTCCCTAGTGATATGTTATCCACTCATTTCACATCTTTGAGTAAAAATAAGAAAGATCAACATTATAAAGGGGATATACTCTTTAATTTTTTTCTAAACAATTTTATTTTGCAAATACACAAAATATATATCCACTCATTTCACATTGGGAGTAAAAATTAGAAGATCAACCTCTCAAGGGAATTGACTCTCTTTGACTCTTACATTTGGCAAATCAATATTGAATCATTTTATTTGATCTCTCTAATTATTTCAATCAAGAAAGTCCATAAAATAAAAATAAAACATACATAAAATTTATTGTAAGGAGAGATGGATGTTTTCCTTACCATTGGGACATGAAGGAATTATCAATTTCATGGTTTGGTTTTGGTGGTCGTAAGAATGGCCTCTAAATAAAGTATGAAGAGTCTCAATCACATATTTAATGGTTGAAATCACTATCTAAAAATAAAGTATGAAGAGTCTCAATCACATATTTAATGGTTGAAATCACTATCTAAAAGTATGTAATTTAAAATTTACAAATAATCATGAATGATTAGATATGACTCTATGTTTTGCATTAAGTAATAATCCTTCTTAAACATCCTATAAAACCATGAAAACATCATAGTTCTGTTAATTTATAGCAAGCAATCATTCACATTAAAATCCCCAATCGTATGCAATGGTAAAGTCATATTTCCAACGCAAGAGATCTTCCACATTTAAAGCCCTCAATATTKTAGAATAAGATAAATAAGATTTGTATGGAYAATGATTTTGTCCATTCCATATCACAAGTTTATTATTTCTATAAGGYATATAATGTATCTAACAAGAGTTGCATAGCAACGCAATTCCTGTCGARTTAATTGGGAAATACATGTTAAACAATGAAACTTAATATAACTAAATACACAAGTAATAAATATTTTTTATCAAAAGATAATAATTAAGGGTTTTATTATTCAAAGTGTATAATAAACTATAAATTGAATGGAACTATAATATTCATATATATATAATATAAATATAATAAATATAATATAAATATAATAATAAATAATATATTAGATACTAAATATAATATAAATATAATAATGCATAATAATAAATACATAGTACAACTTTTTATATTAAGGGAACAATAACACTTCAATTCTATCAATCAATTAAAAATTAGAAACACAAATATTTTTATTATATCCAAAAATATATATTTGTTTTTCTATATTAAACATTATAAATCTACAATTCAATTTCATTTCATCTATATACAATTAATTAGTACCATTCCCTCTCCATGTATTACCATTTTTTCTCATTCCTCATTCCCTCTACATGAATTTCCCATTATTCCCTTTCCATTTCATAGCTTGGTCTCATTCCCCATTCCCTCTATATTTCGTTGTTGAGTCTCATTCCCTCGTTAGACTCATTTTTTGCGCTTTCCCCAATATGCATACTTTTAAGTTAAGTCTTGTAATTTATTTTTCTTTTTTTAATTTGTTGGCGTTCGTGATAATGATTCTTAATCCTCTTATATCTTAGTTTTTTTTTAATGGAGATAAATATAACCTTGAAAAGTGTGAAAGATAGTAATACTGTGTGGAAGGACATATGTACTAGTTGATTGAAAAAGTATGGAAAGGCAAGTGCATTAATTTAATGGAAACGTATGAAAAGGAGGAAGGAAAATTTATTATGAATAATTTACTTTACAATTTGAAAGGTAATTTAATCACTAGTATTGTTATGGGTTTTTATTTATTATAAGAATGTGATACATAAAAAAATTTAAGTCAAACAATGTTTAGATGATGTGACAAAGGTGCAAAGACACCTCAAGTCAAAGTGGAAATTTGTGAACCTTTCAGAAGAGATAGTGTCATTGTGAGGATAGGATTTCCTCGGATTCAATTGAGTTTGTCAATTACTATGGATGTGAGTGAGCTTAGGGATTTGATCATGTCATTTCAGTGATCTGATCCATATTGTATTCTGGCATTTAAATGTAAGCCTGCGGACATTGTGAGGCAAGGGGAGGCCGATAACATGTAAGATCAGGCCAGGCCCAACAAGTCATTTGTATTGTATTCAAGATGGATTAATAAAGATTGAGTATTATTTGTGTGTCCATGTGTGAATTATCAATGTATGTGTGTAAATATGTGTGTATAAATCCTGATGAATCCATCGGTGTGTGAGAGAATAATAGTTGCAGGACAAGTATTTTTTGCACGTCTGAATGACGTGGAGAATGAGGACCATAGGAAGGTTGATCATTATCAATCGTTGGATCACATTCCAACCAAATCTCGATCGTCGAATGAATGTTCTTGTAGAGAAGTGAGAAAAGAGATCGATCGTCGATCACTAAAAGGATCGACGACGATCTATTGTCAAGCGATATTGTGAAAGGATAAATTTGATCGTCCATCAGGAGAACATATTGATGACTGTCATGGAAAGCACATTGTATAACTACGAGGGGTTTAGTAAAATGGGACTCGAGATACGTGGCATCAATAGATTCGTTGACGTGGTTCTGACTAGAGTTTCGGCATGGCCCACATAAAATAAATCCTTGTAATAGATCGAACGATGGAGATTAACCCATCGACTTTGTAGATCAATGATCCTCATTATAGAAGAACGTGGAAAGCAAAATTTGTAGGGTGTTCAACGTTGTAAAAGTCCCAAGGTCTCGACAATGACAAACGTCACGTTGACGTAAGGAACTCCACTGAGGGAGTGACATGTGGCCCATTTAGGAAGTAAGACATGTTAGTGTCATTTGACAACTAGCGTGTGTGAAAGCCACAAATTTAAGAGAGACGTGGTAGCTTAGTCAGCAGGTGACATGTGGCAGGTCCATGTAGGCAAACCCAAGGTGAGCCCTGATAGTTGTTCAGCAGAGATCGACGGTGAAGGTTTAACCCGACAGATCTTGATCAATGACGAAGACTGGATCTTCAACACAAGAGATCAACAGTCCAGATCATTTCAGACCGCAGTCTTCAACAAGTTTTGGTAGTTGAGAAGTGTTGAATTCTCAACATCCTAAGATCTGATGGTTTGATACACGTGGCATGATACGAACGATGTGAGGAAGCGATGGGATTCTTCATTTATCAACTAAAGGATCAAAGACGATCTATGGTGATCCAAGCTTCAAATACATCATGAAACAATTAGATCCAACCATCCATCCACAGAGAAGATTAACAAATCAGATTGATCACGTACACCTATGGTGTTTGTTAGCCCATGGTTATAGCCACGGTTATATGGAGCTAGCGCCAGTAGGGATGAATGTTGGGTTTAAAACTAAGGTCATAGCCCTTGGCACATGGGAAGTGTGGAGCACCATATTTCCAAAGGTCCTATGATGGATAGTGAGTGTTGGAAGTAAAAACATCAAGGTGTTGGGAGAAGGACGAAGCCCTGTACGAGATTCATGAAGTTCCTATGAATTTCATATAGATGAGTTCTGAAGGAGATGTAGGGATTATGGGGAGAAAAAATATGAACCAGGGTGTTGTGAACAAGGGGATACATTGAGTTTTGATGTTGCCATGGACGTTTTAGTCCATTTTCTGGGTCAATAACCAATAGGTCCGAGGATCAAATTCAATGATCCTAAGGACCCATATATTGGTCTTATCAATTAAGTATCAGGTCACAGGATCTAGTACTTATCAAGTGGCATCATAGCACAGGGAAAGATTTATCTGTGAGAGAGTGAGTAGATTTGCAACAACCTAGAGAAAGGAGTGCTCAGAAGAGGTATAGCATAGAACCAAGAGAATACAAAAAGCATGAGCTCAGGAGAGAGGAGCTTAGTGAGGTATTGTGTATCAGTGTGAAGCAAACTTGTTACTACAGAGGCTTTGTTGTAGCTCACTGACTGGGCATTGGAGAATCTCAATGATGCAAGAACAAAGGAAGACTAGAAGTTGAAGATGGAAGCAACAACTGAAGACACATGATCAGGATATCATGAAAAGTTTTTAACCACGACAGTTTGATGCAGGAGCAAAGACACCCCAAGTCGAAGTGGAAATTCATGAACCTTCCAGAAGAGACAATGTGTCCATGAGGATGGGATTTCCTTGGATTCGAATGAGTTTGTTAAATTTTTGTTAGTGATATTCCAATTACTATGGATGTGAGTGAACTTAAGGATTTGATTGAGTCCCTTCAGTGATCTGATCCATATTGTATCATGTCATTTAAATGTAAACCTGCAAACATTGTGAGGCAAGGTGAGGCCTACAAGATATAAGATCAGTTCAGGCCCAACGAGGCCTTTGTATTGTATTCAATCTTAATTAATAGAGATTGAGTATTATTTGTGTGTCCCTATTTGAATTATGAGTGTATGTGTGTAAATCTGCGTGTATAAATACTGATGAATCCATAGGTGTGTGAGAGAATAATAATTGCAGGCCGAGTATTTGTTGCAGGTCTTACAATGTGGAGAATGAGGACCAAAGGAATTTTTATCATTACCAACTGTCAGATAACATTCCAATTCAATCCCGGTCGTCGATTGAACATTCTTACAAAGAAGTGAGAAAAGAGATTGATCGTCGATCACTGAAAGGATCGACGACGATCTATTGTCAAGTGATATCGTGAAAGAATAAATATGACCATCCATCAAGAGCATAGATCAATGTCTATCATGGAAAGTATGTCATCTAAGTACGAGGGGTTTATTACAAGGGGATCCAAGATGTGTGGCATCAATAGATTCATCGATGTGGTTTCGATCAGAGTTCTAGCATGGCCCACATAAAATAAATACTTGTAATAGATCAGATGGTGGAGATTGACAATCCTCATTATAGCGGACCACGGACAATGGAAGTTTTAGGTTTTTTGATGTTGTAAAAGTCCCAAGGTCCCGATGACGACAAATGTCATGCTGATGTAAGGAAATCTACTGAGGAAGTGACACATGGCCCATTCAAGAAGTGACACATGTCAGTGTCATTTGGAAAATGGCACATGTTAAAGCCACAAATTTAAGTGGCATATGGTAGCCTAGTTAGTAGGTGACACATGGCAGGTTCACGTCTGCAACCCCAAGGTGAGCCCTGGTATTTGTTCAACAGATATCGACGGTGGAGGTTCAACCCGATAGATCTTGATAAACAATGGATATTAGATCTTCAACACTGGAGATCAATGGTCCAGATCATTTTGGACCGCGGTCGTCGACGAGTTTTGGTAGTTGAGAAGTGTTAAAGTCTCGACGTCCTGAGATCCAGTGGTCCAATACACGTGGCATGATATGAACAACGTGAGGAAGCGAGAAGATTCATCATTGATCAACAATGATCTATGGTGACTTGAGGTTCAATGAAATCATGACATGGTTACATCCAACTGTCCATCTAAAGAGAAGATTAATGGCCCAGATTGATTGTGTACATCTGCGGAGTTCATTAGCCTGTGGTTATATCCACGTGATTTCAACCTCCCCTCCAACTTCTTCAGGGATGATGCGACCTCCTGGTCTAGGATCGTTCAAGTCACGGAACCAACTGATTCATCGGGCTCCTGATGGAACCGATTTAACTTGATACATGCCCTTTTGCTTCCTCGGCACCCACTATGGGACACCTACAGACCCTCTCCTTGAGATCTTAACTCTTACATCAACAGGCACTAGATATCGATGCTAAGCTCCTCCCTTGATGTGACCACGGGCTATGTCCATGGGCCAACTCCCTTCGTGAACCCATGATTTGGTACTTTCATGA
>JASDQU010106000.1:40322-76023 GCA_032191745.1 Picea mariana | reverse complement strand
TCCTAATGGAACCAATTTAACCTGACACAAGCCGTGTTGCTTCCTTGGCACCCACTATGGGACACCTGCGGATGCTCTCCTTGCACTTTTAACTCTTACGTCAACAGGCGCTAGCTCTCGATGCTAAGTTCCTCCCTTGATGTGACCACGGGCTATGTTAGTGGGCCAACTCCCTTCCTGACCTTCCGCTTCAGGACTTTCGCGAGTTCTTTCCTCCTCCCTTTCCCAATTTCTGAATTAGCGAATTCTTCGGGACTAGATCTATGATCCACGTTTCTCTGGCGATCAACGGTTGTGATCGACTTCGCGAGTCCTCCTCTCGACTTCTTCCGAAGGGCTCCTCCTCTGAAATACATGACTCTCTGCCACGTTCCTTCCAAATCTAACAGCCTGGATTTACTTCGCTCTTCACAACCTCGCGAATACTCTTGTTTGCTCCTGGAAAACCTTCTGATGCTCCTACTCCCGAGCTTCTCGATATTCTACCACATGTATTCTCCTCGACGATGGAGGATTTCTCCGCCTTCGGGACTTAGGTAATTCCTCGACTCCTTTGCACACTTAGCGCAAATTCACCTGTCGAAACTTAGGTTGTTCTCGAAGTACCTTTTGCACTCCTTGCAGAAATATATGAAACTCTCCTAGGATTTTGCTCGACTTGAAAACCTTCGAGGCTCTTGGTTCCTTCGCGAGTTTTCCTTGCCCTCATGTCAACTTCTCGCCCTTCTTCCTGAGCTTGTAAGGTGAACTTACAACACCTTAGGCGCACTCCTTGCGCTTGGCTCAGTTCTTCGAAGGCTTCTCCCTTAGCCTTATGGAAAGGTTTAAGGCATCTCATTTCCTTTGTCGACGCACTTCTTGCAAATCCTTCCTTCACCAGAATGTTCAGCAATTACGGGATTCTCCAACACCTTCAACCGTGTTGTTTGTATGCGTGCTCACACTAGCTCGATGCCCCCCTGGTAGAGTGTTTCAGAGTGTTCAATAACTCTGAACTGTGATTCTCCCTACACAATTTGTCCTTCCAAGGTACTTAACCACCTTGAAATTTCTCCCTAAGTCTATAAATTAATCCGGTGTTCCCTACTGGCAACTTCTCTTCTGACTCCACTGAGTTCAGACACGCACCCCTTGCATCAGCTCACAGATTTTCCTCTCTCTGTCGCGCACTCCTTGCACTTATCCTAGAGAACCAGACTTAACTCAACACACTCTCGGATAGAAAACAATATCCCTATCCCTGCAGATGATTTCTAACATTCATCTACAATTCAAATGCATGTAAAATACATTCATAACACACCACCCATTGAACAGAAAAATAAAATAGGAAAATTGTCATTTTCTATTAATGGTAGAATGTCAAATTACAATAGTAGAGTCTGAGTTGCAACTGAGTCTCGTCTCTCTGCATTTCTCTCCCTACAACATGACTTATCCAACCGACCAACCAACCCAAACTCTACTTTGCTTACAATACAAAGATTTATACAAGAGGGGCTCTATGAGCCTCCCTCGCAAGCTAATTTAGTGGCGTCGAATCACCATTCAAACACCTATCAAAAGGGTAAATTACAATGATGGAAATCTGCTCCAAATCGGATGCAGATCCCTTTTTCCGTCAGCCTATTAATGGCGACCTGATCTCCAACTTGTGCGAAAGCACGATTTGGCTCTTCCAACTTGTCTTCAATTAATGCTTGGATCACGCCCTGGATTCTCGAGGCAAAACGAGAGAACAACACCTCTCCTTCCTTGAATGCGCACCACGCCTATTAATTAGTTGGTGTGTACTGAGGTGGAGCGATGCTCCTACATCACCACGGTTATATGGAGCTAGCACCAATCGAGATAAATATTGGGTTTAAGACCAAGTTCATATCCTTTAGCACATGGGAAGTGTGGAGCGTCATATTTCCAAAGGTCCTATGATCGATAGTGAGCACTAAAAGTAGAAACACCAAGGTGCTAGGAGAAGGAAGAAGACTTGTATGAGAATCATGAAGTTCCTATGAAATTCATAGAGACGAGTTCTAAAGGCGATGCAGGGATTATGGGGAGATCGAATATGAACCAGGGTGTCGTGAACAAGGGTATATGTTGAGTTTTGATGCTTCCATGGACGTTCCATTCCATTTCATGGGTCCATAACCCACAGGTCTGAGGATCGAATTTAATGATCCTAAGGACCATAATATTGGTCTTATCATTTAAGTATCAAGTCACAAGATCTGGTACTTATTATGATGTCATCTTTTAAAATATGATTAGCTCTTTTACATTTGGTTTTTAAAATACATTTTATGTTTTGAGGTCTATTTTTTATCTCAAACTCCCATAACTATTTTATTTGGATAATTTACTTTACAATTTTGTCCCCACTTCAAACTATTTGAAGTGGACATATTTTACAATAATAATATTACAATTTCATTTCTTCATCCACATGTTTTCTTTCTCCCTAATTTTTCCTTATGTGTTTACAAATTACAATCAAGAACTTGAACATGTAGACTTCTTCTTTCATGTTTTGGATGGAGATGAATAAATTTTCATTCTTCTTGATTTGTCCTTTTGTGAGCTTCCTTGAATGGAGAAAGTTTAGTCTCTTGCACACCTCCTTAGCTTGTTCAACTTGTCTTGAGTTTTCTTTTTCAATCTCTTCCTTTGAAAGTGCAAGTGGCCAAAGAACTCTTTTTTCACCTATTTAAAATCTACAAAACAACATGAAACAACTTCCATAAATCCATAAGAGATGCTTGCAAAATATGATGATAAAACTTGATAAGTAATTAATCTCTTGAATCTCTCCACATAAGGAACAGATGAGTGATCTTGCTTGAAATTTGAAAATATGTAAAATCAGGAATTTTACTCGTGGATCAATCTATGAAGATCCTTAATGGCTTCCAATAAAAACTATATTCAAGCTTTTTCTTCAGAAAATCTGCTCAATAAAACCATAAACCTATGATCTCTCAGTTATATGGATTTTTTTGTGAAAAAATGAGAAGTTCTTTATAGTTTGAAATCATAAGGATCGTGTAAGCTTTGAATCAGCAATGTTTTCTTCATTTAAAATCAATAATCATTCCTTCAATAAGACAATTTCCAGTGGACAAAATGTCATTGCAAAATGTAAGCATGCTATTAAACTTTCACTGCAAACTCATCCTAAGTATAGCTGCCATGTTTATGTAATATCTGGTATTAAATTTGGGCTGTGGCAAAGTTGAAACGTGTTCCTTATATTGCATAAAAGCTTTCTGCCCCGGCAGTTTGTTTTTAAATTCTAAAAATCAAGATGTTTAATCAAGGAAATTAATGTCCGAGGATGGTTTCTGTTGTAAAATTATTTACTTCTTTGCTTCCGATCTCAGCAATTGTAATGCAAGAATGAACTTTGATTTCCTTCCTCCATCTCACACACAAATTTTCAGTAAAGATTTAAACCACCAAAAGCAAAAGGAGAGTAGTAATGAAGAAAATCAATTGCTTCAGCACAAATCCTATATGATCCTTTTCTTACCATAAACAAATTTAGAGATGAAAATCAGATGCAAAAGGAGTGTGTCATGAAGATTCCTCAAGAATTTATACCCTCTCGCTCCCAGTTCGAAGAAGAATGTTTCAAACCCGTAGGCAAATTTTGAGCTTCTTTAACAATGCATTCCTGCAAGATTGTTTTTTCATGTTTTGGCTACCTTCTCTTAATGGGAACGATGGCACATTTACTTCTGTCGAAGTTGGAATAATGTAGAAATTAATTGTAATAATAATTTTTATTAGAACTAGAAAAAATTATTATGTTAATGAGAATCTGAATTGGTTGTAGAGTGTTTTATCTATTATTAAAATTTTAGATACATAATTCATAAACTTGAAAAATTCTATTATTCATATAAATATATAAATTATGTGAAATAATGATATAACAAAAATATTTTTTGTGTGTGAAAATGTCTTCTTCTCTAATTTCCAATTTGGTATCAGAGCATGTGTGACCCTGACTCTCTCACTAGAGGGGCCATGAGCATGCCAATTTTGCAAGTTTAAAGCTTCTGTACATAGGTTAGTGGGTGAGAGTGCTTAGTTTCGGCGTGAGTAATTGTTATACATAGGTTAGTGGGTGAGAGTGCTTAGTTTCCGTGTGAGTGATTGTTGGAGTATTGAATTTGATAGTTTCTTGTGTGTCTTGCTGTGCGTAATTGTGACAAGGAATTGTTGTCAGCCAGAATATAAAATTGTTGTCCAAGAAGCCATAGAGCCGCCGCTGGTGTTGAGCGCGCAGAGGTGTAAAGTCGAATCACAGTTGTCAAAGAAGAGAAGGCTATGATTGAAGATTGACAATGGTCAAAGCACTGACGATTTCTGAATAGGAGCTATGTGAGGGGGATCCACCGTATCTGCCTGCAGTCACTTTCGTTTTTTCTTTCAGCCCCGTAGAGATTCGCATTGCTTAGAAGGAAGACATTCAAATAAATCTGGACAGTGCAAGATTGTGTTGTTGTGTGCATTAATATGCATGGATTTTGTGTGCTGCGAGGATCATAATAGTTTGAATCGAGATTATGAAATTTCATGTTGCGCTTTTCAAGCTCATGAAGGCGTGTTCAATACTGGCCTAGCTAATGTTGTTCGGCGTGAAGAGACTACCAGATTGTAAATGGAAGTGAAAGATAGGTTTATGTTACTTGTGTGAAAGTGGTCGAGGGGTCCACTCATTTGGCTAGGGATGTTTTTCGATGAAAATACATTTTGTTGGGCAGAACCTTGCGGTCTGCCTTAATCTGTTTTTCACCGCAGTAATTGCCTGGTACTCCAGGAGAATTTGGTTGATCTGGACTTTGTTCATAATCATAGCGTGGTTGATATTGGATGTGCAAGTTTGTGGTATCCTGTATAACTGGTGAATATCCAGATGGCCATGTATTCACAGATGGTGGAAATTTCATAGGATGATTTTCCTTAATGAAGTCAAAAAGCGTCAATTCTAAAGTAGGTCAATAATGATTATAAGCTTTTGTACTTTAATGATTATAAGCTTTTGTACTTTGAATGAGTCAAATGAGAAGCTCAAAAGTGTGGTGAAGAAAAGAGAGAAGCTGTGAGATTGCAGAGTGGGTGTAAGTGTTAATCAAAAAGCGTCAATTTTAAAGTACGTCAATAATGATCATAAGCTTTTGTACTTTAAATGAGTCAAATGAGAAGCTCGAAAGTGTGGTGAAAAAAAGAGAGAAACTGTGAAATTGCAGAGTGGGTGTAAGTGTTAATAAAGACAAGCGAGAGACAAAGAATCAGAAGAAAGACAAAAAATAATATTGTGATTTGTGATTTAGTATTGTAAGTTTTGTAATGTAGAGTTTACCTCTACCTAATGTGTTGTGTATTGTAGAAAACTAATATCTCCATTAAAGGAGAGTTGGAATAATGTAGAAATTAGTTGTAATAGGTTTTCATTGCAACTTCAAGAAGTTATTATTGAAATAAGAATTTGAGTTGGTTGTAGGGTGTCTTATTTATTATTATAATTCTAGATCCACAATTCATGGATCTAGAGAATTCTATTATTCATATGAATATGTAACTTGTGTGAAGCAATGATATGAGAAAAATATATTTTGTGTGTGTGAAAATGTCTTTTTCTCTAATTTCCAATTTGGGCAGCTCAAAGCCTCCCAAAACACTGTGTTGAAAGGGCATTGTGCACTCAACCCTGCACTGAAAACATTGTGTTGAAAGGGTTTCACAAGCGGGTTTTCTCATACAAACACACACATTGCCATTGTTGGAATATATAATTCTTATTTATCTAATATGTTTGTTAATGTATTGAGAGGTAGAGCTAATCTCTACCTGAGTTGTGTGATCCTATTCTTAAGAGGTTGTTAGAGAGTTGGATTGGTGAGATCCTAGTTTGGTGTGTGGTTGAGATATTCTCTCAACCTCTTCAATGATCTTTGGAATAAGTTAGAACTGATAACAACCTGTGCACTCTATATAATAGAGTTCAATGTATTGATATTTAACAAGTAATTGAATATTTTTTGTTTTATCACTCTACTCTCCCATTTTATCATTGTATCAAAGCCTCAGGGTTGGGCATAATTCCCTCACGAGAATGCCCAAGAACATGTGGAGAGTAGAGTAGATAGTAGATTGATTATTGAGTGGATTGCAACATTTGCACTGTATAGGTGATGGGTTTACGCTATTTTTTAAGTTCCTTTTGAGCTGAATGCTTATGGTATTTGCTTATTCTTGGGATTAGGTTTTGGGTAATTGGATTTATTATTTATTACTATTAGTGCAGTCATGTACAAGAACTAGCTACAGGAGCTTTCTCAGAGGAATTGTTTCAATTTTCCTTCGTATTTTTGCATACAGGAGGGTCCCGATCACACCCCCCGTTTCAAGGCAGTGGTCACATTCAATGGTGAAACCTTCGAAAGCCCCAAATTTTACACCACATTACGCCAAGCCGAGCACACGGCTGCAGAAGTTTCTCTTGGTACTATGTCGAGAAGAGGCCCCTCTCAGTCTCTCACTGCAAGAATCCTAGATGAAACTGGAGTGTGCAAGAATCTATTACAGGAGATCATCCGTTATTGGAATGAGAGAGTGTTGTTGCTGTGGAGATGTGTATAAAATCCCTAACAATGAGAAAGGGACGTATTTATTATGTGAATTCAAATTCAAAGTAGCCAATGAACTAATTGATGCGACATCTAATCATTTGTTGAGTTGTGGAGCCCCATGTGAAGAGAAGTGATTGCAATGAGGAGGAACCATCCTTTAGTGTTCGGGACTGTGAAGAAGCAAATTTGTGTGTTCAGGAGTTGAAATGGCCGAAGTACCATCCTGAATTTGTCTGGAAAGAAATCTTTCCAGGAAAGCAACACGATGTCTGGAGGTTTTGACCCCTCTTTTTTTTTTTTATGGTTTGTATGATCAAGCTGCAACTAGTCAGTAGTACATTGCAAAACCTGATGGCAATGTAAATTGTTGGTGAGCCATCGTTGTAATCTGTGTGTTGGAGAGCCATTGGACTGTGCATGGAAGTCTTGAATTTGTGGTAGAGCCACTGAATCGCTGCACATAAACTATTGTGTAAATTGTTGGAACTATTGCACTTGTGAGTAAATACTATTGAGGTTGTGATTGTTGTTGTTTGCTAGAAAATCGTTGATTGGAGCGTATGGCAGTGTAATAAGGATCTGTGTGCAACATATTGAAATTAGGAAACAGTGTTTTGAGGAGTCACCAACCGAAGAGGAAGAGAGTCTTTGTTGTGCATTGTCATGGAGGACATTGTTGTCCAATGTGTCGATTGTGTTATAATGAAGTGAGGTGTATGTGCCCATTCTATCGGATTCACACAACTTTGATTGTGAGAAGTGTGATTGAGTTGTGATATTTTTTATGTTTTGTTTGAAGGTGTTCATAGTTATGTCATTTAAGTTATTTGAAATTGAGTCGCACATGTAAGTTAAAGCAAGTCTATGATATTTTGATGTAGTGGTCCTAGAGAATACTATATACATGGTATAAGTTATGTATATAGCCATTGTATACTCCCCTAATGTGAAAAGTTTGCGGTGATATAAAACCACTATGTAAAGCATGGTTACAGGTAATCCAAGAAAACCTGGTGCATGGTTGAGGGTAATCCGAGAAAACTTAGAGCATGGTTATGGGTAAGCTGAAAAAAACCCAGGTTGATGATGATGTGATGTAGGGGGAGGTATGAGGAAGCATGGTTGAATGAACCATGTAGCTAAAAAGGATTCCTAGAGAACTAGCGGTTACAGCGGTTAATGACCCATGTATTATGGCAGATGGATTTCTTTTTATGTGGACGTCAATAATCAGATCCAGGTACAAGAGGAAGCACTTGAAGATATGACCACATAGATATTTAGATAAGTAGTCATTAAGGGAGAGTGTTGGAATATATAATTCCTACTTATCTAATATGCTTGCCAATGTATTGAGAGGTAGAGCTAATCTCTACATGAGTTTTGTGATCCTATTCCTAAGAGGTTGTTAGAGAGTTGGATTGGCGAGATCCTAGTTTGGTGTGTGGTTGAGATATTCTCTCAACCTCTCCAGTTATCTTTGGAATAAGTAAGAACTGATAACAACCTATGCACTCTATATAATAGAGTCCAATGTATTGATATTTAACAAGTAATTGAATATTTTTTGTTTTATCACTCTACTCTCCCATTTTATCATTGCTTAGCAGAGGATTTTTCCTTTGTTTTAAAGGGTTTCGTAGCTCCAACAATCTGTAGACATGAAAAACATGAAGAGAGTGAGAAAGCAAGAAAACATGTAAAGAATGAAGAGTAAAAATTGAGAATGCTTCACTTCTCAAGCTAATGGGAGATGAAACGACATACAAAAATCGATGATAAGAGCTGTAAACATCAAATTGTTAGGGAAGAGAGTGTGTGGCCTAATAAGTTGAGTTATGGGACTTTGTGAGACCTGGCCTCAATCATTGACTAAGACACCATGAGGTAAATTACTAATGAGGTAAGTTTATTAGCCTTTAAGGTGAGCGATTTGCTTCTTGGAGGAAAAGAAGTAAATTTCTAATGTGTAAAAGACTCACACCTACTGAGCATGATATTTTGAATACTGATGATTGTACTCTGTTGAAGCCTCCTATCAATAGGATAAAATACTGGGATAAAGCTATGAAAAGGGAGCTGAAAGAAATTTTCAAAGAGGCACATAAGATGCGTCATCGTGGATTTGTCTCAAATATGTCCCCATTGATCGTTTATGATTCCTTGTAGAAATTGGTGTTTTTTGTAGTAAATAGACCTCACTCTCGCACACCCAATCCCAAACCTATTGATCATATTTTCCATTTTCACAAGGAAATTTGCAAGGATCTTGAATACTTGTATGTTGAGTCAGTTAGGCTTAGAGATTGTGATTATACATTCCTACGACAATTCACCAACACTATTGTCTTCTGTGGAGCTTGTATCGTGCTCACAACAATGTTGAAAATGAGATAGTATTTCCAACCTTAGAGGCCAAAGAGGCTCTTCATAATGTGCATCATTGAATCCACATAGAAAAACATATCTTTTGTAAAACCTTATAAACAGTCATTGGATAGCTACGCAGCAACTGTTGCCTCGGCTAGAAGGTAGTGATGTGGGAAAGAGATGATTTGCATGAAGTGTTGGTGTATCCAGCATATTGCACCAAKCTTTGCTTCTCCTTCTTGCAAAGGGTTGTCAATGGCAAGCTATTTCTGTGGTATATGAAAATTCTTTGATGATGAGAGGAAAGTATAAAATTGTTGTAACATACCCAGCCACCCACAGGCTGGGGTATGCTACCTTCAAGCCCTCCCTTGGACTTATTTCTCTTACCGATACCTTTTTAAAATTTAAGGATGCATAAAAGGAAAGACTTTAACGACATGCACAACAATAGTTAGCAAGCATGCATAGTCTAAAGATTCAATTAAACAATACTTAAATATACAGAGGAAATACATTCATATACATGCAAATGATACCATAACAGAGAGCACTTATCTTTATGAAATATGACACCAACTGGCTGCAGACCAAGGACATTCCACCCAACCGTAAACACTATTGTCCCAAATCTCAACAACAACATCACCCCCGAGCCAGGGCTATGAATCCACAAGGACGGTTCCAGAGTGTTACTTGGCTTCCCAAACCAATCAGCACCCAAGCTCTCATAGGTTTCCCAGCTCTCACAGCAATCCAAGTACCTAGCTCTCTTCTACCCAGCTTGCACCACCCGAGAGAACGGACCTCCACCCTTCTCTGCCACGTAGTCCCTCAGGAAATCATTCTCCTTATTCGGGATCCAGTGCAACTGGTCCAGAATATCAATGCTGGAACTCTCAGGACTCGCAGCTATGAGCAACGTTGGACATAGGGCAGCGCATCTCATACATGCAGGCCTCAAATCACTGTTGGATCACACCAGTGACCACTACATCCAACTATCTCGTGGATAATATTCAACAGTTTGGATCCCTTTCCCAAGCCAAGACGTGGATGAGGATGGATCAATGAATGAGTGAGTGAGTGCATGAAAGTGCGTGAGGGAAAATGAATGAGCGTACAAGGAATCAGCGAACAAGCCATCAGTCAAATCCCCCCATCAGACCAGAGGTGGGTTTAAGTAACTTCATGGGGAATCAAGAACCTCCTGGCCTTCCCCAAGATGATCATGTAATTGATCCCTTCCCTTAGGAAAAAAGGGTAATTAACATAGGAATAAACACTTATTCCCTCAAGCCCCCTCTCTTGTGGAATCATAGCCCCCTATAACTCTAGTCCTTGTCCGTCTAGCAGCCAACCATGTATTTATTATTAATAATGATAAAAACATTACATGTCTTGGGCACACTAGCCTTTTAATAATTGTTTGGGAACCCTGGCCTCTTAGCATTGTAACAATACATTATTTTAAAATGGGGGTTCAAAACCTGGGGTGTTACATCCCCTCCCCCTTATTTTGGCACTGTCCTCAGTGCATATACAAAATAGAGATCAAAATCTCAAATTTATTCAAAAAGATGTGGGTACTCTTCCCGCATGGTATCTTCATACTCCCAGGTAGCATCTTCAGGACCGTAACAAGTCCACTGAACTTTTACCAACTCTATAACTCGATTCCGGAGCATTTTGACTTTTCTGTCCAATACCCGCACTGGATGAACCTATAAATCTCCCTCCGTCTCTACCTGAATCAGATGCCAATCAATAACATGGTTAGGTTCATGTACATATTTCTTTAGTAAAGATACATGAAATACATTATGCACATTCATGGAAGCAGGCAATGCAAGCATGTATGCAACTAGCCCTATTCTGTCCAATATTTCAAATGGACCACAGAATCTGGCTACCAACTTTGTACAACTACCCAATTTCAATGAGTTTTTCTTGGGCTTCACTTTCAAAAGTACATGCTCCCCTACTTTAAATTCTCTAGTTGTCTTGTTCTTGTCTACATAAACTTTCTATATATCCTAAGTTGCCTTTAAATTCTGCTTGATCTTAACCACCTGGTCTTCCATGTTCTTGATCAACTCTGACCCAAGTACCACTCTATCTGCTGGGTTGTCCCAGCTTACTGGAGTATCACATTTCCTACCATTCAAGGCTTCATGTCCCACTTAGATGGCTTATCCATCACATACATTCTCATCATATCTTCAATTATTCGATTGACTCTCTCTGTTTTCCCATCTATTTGGGGATGATATGTCTTGCTAAAGTTAATATTTGTGACAAATCCTTTAAACAATCCCCTCCAGAAATTAGAGGTAAACTAAGTATCTCTGTCTGAGACGATTTTCCTAGGTATCCCATGCAACCTAGCAATTTCCTTCATGAAAATTTCTGCAATATTAGTCGTTGTATGTGTTGTCTTCACAGGCACAAAATGAGAAGCCTTTGTTAATTTTTCAACCACCACCATGATTGAATCATGTTGCTTATTCGTTCTGGGTAATTCTGTGATGAAATCCATGGTGATCACTTCCCATTTCTTTTCTGGAATTGGCAATGGTTGCAGCAAAATCGTTGGGTGCCTATGCTCAACCTTCACCTTTTGACATTCCATACATCGAGCAATGTAATCAGCAACATCCTTCTTCATTCCTGGCCAAAAGAACTGGCTTCTTACTGCTATAATTGTTTTCTGGTAATCGGGATGTCCAGCATAAGGAACATCATGCATTTCCATCAGTACCAAATTCCTCAGTTCTCTGGAGCTAGGAACATAGATTCTATTTTTATGCGTGAGTAATCTTTCTTCCTTTATCTCATACTCCTTTATTTTCGGTTGTACATCTCCTTGTTGTAAGATTTCCTTTACCTGTAGGTAATGCTGGTCTGTAACAAGACCATCTAAAATTCTGCTCTTCAATTCTGACTGATGTGTACTGACATCATTAGCATGCATGGTATGAACTCCTCTACTAAGTGCATTGCAGGGATGATTTTAGGGGCTAAATTTCGCTCATGGGCTAATTTTCCATGGTTTTCCCAAAAAAAGATTCGCTATTCTAAAAATGATTTGCCCAAATTCTATAGGATAAAATTATTTTCCCTTAAAAATCGCCAAAATTTTATACAAACTATATATAATCCTTAGAAATTTGAATATTTTTACAAAAATATCGCCAAACATTTATAGTTGGCATATGAAGGATTACTAAGATTCGCCAAGGTTTCTACATTTTAAAATAAATTTCCATCCTTAAAATCATCCTTGGTGCATTGGCAACTTTATTCTCCTTTCCCTTGATATGCTTGATATCGAAGTCATATTCACTTAAAAATTCCAGCCATCTTGTTTTCCTGGCATTTAATGTTAGTTGTTCAAAAAGATACTTCAAGCCAATGTGGTTTGTCCTTAATTCGAATTTCTTCCCCATGAGATAATGCCTCCACATCCTTAAGGCGTGAACAATGGCAGCAAGTTCCAAGTCATCTGTGGCATAGTTCCTCTCATGTTCCTTAAGCTTTATGGACTCATATCCAATGACATGTTCATTTTGCGTGAGGACTCCCCCAAGTCCTTCCTTACATGCGTCTGTACATACCACAAAACTTTCATTTGGGTCAGCAATCTTTAACACAAGTGCACTAGTAAGTAATTCCTTCAACAGGTTAAAATTATTTTCACACTTGAGTGTCCATTCAAATTTAGTTCCCTTCTTTTGCAAAGAAGTGATGGGATGAGAAATCTTAGAGAACCCTACTATGAACCTTCTGTAGTAGCCAGCTAATCCCATAAAAGATCTGACGTCTGACACTTTTCTGGGTGTTGGCCATCCTCTAATGGCTTCGATCTTCTCCGGATCTACTGTTATGCCCTACTCTGAAATAATGTGTCCCAAGTAATGGATCTATTTTTTATAAAAAGAACACTTACTCAACTTGGCATACAACTAATCTTCTCTCAGTACTTGCAATACCAGTCTTAAGTGATGTTCATGCTCCTCTTCAAACTTAGAATAGATAAGTATGTCATCCAGGAATACTATGACAAACATATCCAAATAATTTATGAATATGCCATTCATTAAGCACATGAAGACAGTTGGTGCATTTGTCAGTCCAAAGGGCACCACTACAAATTCATAACACCCATACCTGGTCCTAAAGGCTGTCTTATGAATGTCTTCTTCCTTGATTCTTACCTGATGGTATCCTGCCCTCAGGTCAATCTTGGAGAATACATTTTTTCATCTTAGCTGATCAAAGAGGTCATCAATTCGGGGTAGAGGATACTTGTTCTTTATAGTGTACTTGTTCAGCTATCTGAAGTCAATACGCAGCCTCAAGGTTCCATCTTTCTTTTTGACGAAAATCACTGGTGCTCCCCAAGGTGAAACACTTGGACATATGTACCCTTTCTTCAACAATTCTTCCAACTGCATTTGTAATTCTTTTAACTCTGGTGTGCTCATTCTGTAAGGTGTTTTTGACACCGAGGCGACTACTGGCACTAAATCAATTGAGAAATCTATCTCCCTTCTTGGTGGAAATCCGAGTATTTCTTGGAATACATCCTCAAATTATTGTAGTACCAAGAAATCTTTGAGGCTTGTCCCTTTTGTATTATTTAGCTCTTCCACATGAGTTGCATACAATTGACATCCTTTCCTAAAACATCATTTTAGCTGTAAGGCTAAAATCTCCCTTATAGTTATGGGTCTTGAAACTCCTTTCACAGTGCTATGTTTTCCATTTCCATCAAGACATGTAAATGTCTTGTTATGAAAATCTAGGACAACATGATGCTTGTCCAACCAATCCATTCCAATCAAAATATCATAAGACCCCAATGGTATGATATTTAGATCCATACTAGTATTCATGCCATTAAGACTTATGGAACAACTTCTGACCATATCATGGATTCTTCTTTTGGTTCCAGTGGCTAACTGAACCAAAATTATTTTTCCAAGTTTACTTTTATCCAAATGTAATCTATCCACTATATTAGGATCAATGTAGCAATGAATTTCTCCTGAATCAATCAAAATAGCAACAGGTTGATTTATGATCTTACCTTCCACCTCGATCAAATCGGATTGGTACTCTGCTTGTCGATCATTTAAGGCTGCATAGATTCTTCCCATATATTCGACTATTGTAGCCTCTTGGATGTTGTGGACAGTCTTCACTCTGTCCTTTATGTGTGGGAAATCCTTGTACAGGTGATCTCCCTTGTATCCCCAGCATTGGATTGGTGGTCTTCCCCTTTTTCCCAAGGAATCTTCTTTCTTGAAATCTCCCTTAGCATACTGATCTTGATGATTTCTATTAGGCTTATTCCTATTGGAGGAACGTTTGAATCCTTTCCTCCTCTGATTGGACTTTGCATTTTTCTTGTCCTTCCAAGATTTCTGCAGATATTCTCTTCCCTGGCCTTGCTCATACAGGTATTTAGCCTTCCTGATGGCTTCAGTCAAGGTCTTGGGCTCATCATATTTGATCTTTTCCTTATAAAAGGTTGGCAGTCCACTTAGAAATCTATGTATTTTCACTTTCTCATCACCAATGAACCTGACATACTTTAACAATCCCAACAACTTCTTCTCGTACTCTGCCATAGTCATGCTTCCCAACCTGAGTTCAAAAAACTCCTTCATTTTCTTCTCACGGAAATGATCTGAGAGGTACTCCTTCTGGAAGTACTTCTTGAACTGCTTCACAGTGATCCTACTCTCATTAATGTGCTCCACTTACTTGAATTGGTCCCACCACATTGAAGCTTTCCTGTGTAAATGGTAGGTGGCAATCTTGGCTTCCCAATTTGATGAATAGTTATGCAACTGGAAATATCTCATGAGCCCAAGCAACCATGCTTCGGCATCATCTTCCCTTTCTCTTTCACCCTCAAAGGAAGGTGGCTTGATATTCCTCATCTCTCCTTGCAAACTATCTACCTCTTGTTTCCTCCTTTGGTGTTTGACAGGAGACACCTCTGGAGTCTGGACTGCTTACGGGATCATCCGTTGCATAAAACTTTATTTATGCGTAAGGAGGTGAGTGGTGTCCATGAGCTTTGCTAGCACTTCTGGAATAACCAGCTCTTCCACGATCATCCCTTCTTTCATGGCACCTGCCTTCTTCCTCTTGTCTTGAGTTTGATCCCTTCTTCGTTTGTCTCTGTAACTGATTTAATCTCTACAACACTCGAGCATTTATCTGACTTTGTTCTCTCATCAGTCTCTCGTTGTCTGCTTTGTAGCTCTGCACTTCCATCTTCAAGCTTCTTACCTTTTCTATTAATGTTTCATGTTCTCCTTTTCCCTTGCGTCCGTTGGACTCTGTCCCTGCATTACCAACTCTGGTATTTTGGCCTTCAGCCTCCTTATCATGACTAGAGGCTCCCTCGCCTTCTTCCATTTCCTCAATACACATCTTGAGCTGAAGTGCTTAAACCCCTTAATTCTGCAAAATGTGCAAGCGGCCATTTTGTTAGAATTATGCATACGATAAACAAAATTGCCAAACCATCCTACAGGTCTCTTTCTTTTTTTCGTTCATGGAGATTATATCCCCATTCTCCGAAAATAACAATGTCCTGTTATCCTTGGCTGACATAGAATTTCATCCTACGCAAGTGCTTCCTTCAAACCACCTTCCCATGTGACCACGACTAGAAACTGCGGCTAAATCCTTCCTTAGAACTTTTATGTCTTGAAGACAACCAATTAGGCCCTTATCCCTCCTTCACCCAGCTCATATGACCATGGCCATGACCCTGCGCTTAGCTGAAAAAGCGCTTGTCTAGAGCTTCAGGACTTCGACCAGATCAACGTTCCTCGTCCTCTTTCACAATCAATGATCAAGATCCACTTCGGGACTCTGCGCTTCGGGAGTCTCAACTTTCCTCGCTTGCCTCCTCCCGGAATGCTTTTACCCAGAGTTCATGATCTGTCGATGGGTGTCCTCCCAAAGATTAGTGGTTGTGAATCACTTTAGCTCTTCGGGCTTCAGAAGTTTCAAACTTTCCCCGTGCATGTTCCCCGGAGTGCATTTACCAGAAGTCGACGATCCTTCAACGTGTGTCTTCTGGAATCAATGGTTGATATGTACTCCAGACTTCGAGAGTTTTCGACCCAACACAACTTGTCACATCTTTCCCCACTGGAGTGCCTGGTCTCCGGACTGCATGATCTTTCGCCACATAGTGAAATACTGGAAGTAGACACGTGGCCTAATCGGGCAGGTGACACATGTCATGTTCTAACTAAAATTTTAATACTCCATATGCTCAAAACTTACCGACACGTGGCACACATCCCATGTGTCCACGTCATCCCAGGTGACGTCCGCAAGCTACGTCACTTCGGGAATTCCAGGATCCACATCACCTCTAGGTGACATCATCATGCCCCATCACTTCAGCTCTTCGGGCTTCGGGACTTCGGGAGTTTCCATAATAGCACACTTCCAATTCTCCCGAAATCTGAATTCCCAAACTGGCCAATCTGTTGCCATGTGTCCTCCTGGATCGGATGACTAAGATTCACTTTGGGTCTTCACCCAAAGTCCATAGATCGGCACCACGTGTCCTCCTCAATCTGACGGTTGAGGCTTACTTCGAATCTTTGGACTTCGAAAATCTCAAACTTCAAAACTTATCTGGCCCGACTATCTTTTATCCGAAGCTCGCTATCTACCGACGCATGTCTCCCACAGATCGATGACTACGATTTCTTCAAGTCTTCGAATTTCGAAAATCTCAACCCTCAAACTTCATTTTTCCCCAAAGTGCGTAGATTTCTGTTGTGTGCCCTCCTAGATCGGACGGTTGTGATTCACTTCAGATCTCCGGGGTCCAGAAATCTCAATTCTCAACTTCTCCTTGCTCACCTTTTCCTGGAGTGCTTTCACCCAGAGCACACGATCGGTTGACGCGTGTCTTCCTACAGATCGACGGTCCCCGACTACTTCTGCTCTTCGGAGGTTCGTCGCTCGAGTATTAACATGTCACATCACTGCATGCCTTTCAATTTGCGGGAGCAAGCATCAGCAGTTTGGAGTAACCCACTTTTCACCCCGCAATTCTCCTGACGCTGACACGTAAACCCTCGGTGAAACCGTGGTTTGTATTGTGGGACCGCCTTGGGGAATTATCTCCCATGTAGCTTGGTTCCCCGCAATGCCTCATGTCTGTTGATCTCTCTCTCCAATGGGATCCAACGGTTAGGACCTTAATCGTTGCTTCCTTTTTATCGTACGACCCATGTTCACCTGTCCTCTGATCCAACGATCCTGGATCTCTCTTGATCCTTCAATGGCAATCGCTCTCGAATTCGAAGAGGGACGGTCACGATCCTTCGAACCCCTTATGACAGGTCTTTGACGTTCTATATCCTGCATAGATTCTGCAACACCATTCCTCCTGAGCTTTTCAACTTCACAGTCAGAATTCGATCTGTAACCACAAGACTCTGGCCAACAGACCCGATCCATACTGGCCCAGTGTTTCAACCAAAAGCTATGATACCAAACTGTAACATACCCAGCCACCCACAGGCCGAGGTATGCTACCTTCAAGCCCGCCCTTGGAATTCTTTGTCTTACTGATACCTTTTTAAAATTTAAGGATGCATAAAAGGAAATACTTTAATGACATGCACAACAGTAGTCAGCAAGCATGCATAGTCTAAAGATTCAATTAAACGATAATTAAATATACAACGTAAATACATTCATATACATGCAAATAATACCATAACAGAGAGAACTTATCTTTATGAAATATGACACCAACTGACTGTAGACCAAGGACGTTCCACCCAACCATAGACACTACTGTCCCAAATATCAATAGCAACGTCACCCCCGATCCAGGGCTATGAATCCACAAGGACGGTTCCAGAGTGTTACTTGGCTTCCCAAACTAGTCAGCACCCAAGCTTTCACAGGCTTCCCAGCTATCACATCAATCCAAGTACCCAACTCTCTTCTACCCATCTTGCACCACCTGAGAAAATGAACCTCCATCCTTCTCTGTCATGCAATCCCTAGGGTAGTCCTTCTCCTTATTCGGGCTCCAACGCAATTGGTCCAGAATCTCAATGTTGGAACTCTCAGGACTCGTAGTTGTGAGCAACGTTGGACACAGACCAACGCATCTCATACATGCAGACCTCAAATCACGGATGGATCACACCAGCGACCGCTAAAACCAACTATCATGTGGCTAATCTTCAGTAGTTTGGTTCCCTTTCACAAGCCAAGATGTAGATGATGATGGATCAATGAATGGGTGAGTGAGTGCATGAAAGTGCGTGAGGGAAAATGAATGAGCATACAGGGAATCAACGAACAATCCATCAGTCGAACGCCCCCATCAGACCAGAGGTGGGTTTAAGTAACTTTGTGGGGAATCAAGAACCTCCTGGCCTTCCCCAAGAAGCTCATGTAATCGATCCCCTCCCTTAGGCAAAAAGGGTAATTAATATAAGAATAAACACTTATCCCCTCAAGCCCCCTCTCTTGTGGAATCATAGCCCCCTATAACTCTAGTCCTTGTCCATCTAGCAGCCAACCATGTATTTATTATTAATAATGATAAAAACATTACATGTCTTGGGCACACTGGCCTTTTAATAATTGTTTGGGCACCCTGGCTTCTCAGCATTGTAACAATACATTATTTAAAAATGGGGGTTCAAAACCTGGGGTGTTACAATTGTCCTCTTTGCAACCTATGTCGCAATGGGAAGGGGCTTGGTATTGATTATTTCCATTGCATAAATTGTAATGTATGCATGCCAAAGACTCTCTCGGTGCACAAATTTCATGAGAAGGCTCTAAAAGTGAATCATCCTATTGGCCATGAGTTTATGTTTACATCTAGTGATGAAGTAAAATCCCTTCATTATGGACATGTAATTCATTCAGCTTGTTTCCATGCATATACTTGTAGTCATTATACATTCCCGATTTGTCATGATTCATTGGGAGACGTGATTGTGTATTTTGGAATGCTTGATCCCTCATTGAGATTTCATGTACTATTACATAAATTTTTAATGAGGAGAAGTCTATTTGGCCAAGCTATTTTATAAAGAGCACCAATTCTCGTGTTGGATGTATTGTATTCTATTCCTTTGTGCATTGGCTCGATACTTGGGTTGTGTAAGGATGTACTTCATGTTGCAGACTACTCTTATGTATGATTATTGTTTCTGTTCTTCAGAGAATATTTGTCTAAAATCGTGGGCAAAGAACCGTAAATTATTGTTTAAATCCTAGATTGTTATGTATTTGTAGTTGTTTATTCATATTCATGTTGTGATCTCTAATATTTGTGAACTATTTCATGGGCCCTTGACAATAGTATGGTTGGTTATATGTTTACTTTTTGGTTACCTTAGTTTCACCTAGACGCATGCATCTTAAATTTGTTGCATTTCATTCTTTATATTAGAAACCATCATCGGTGGACTGGGCCACAACTAATAAACCCCAAACTAGAAATGGTTGTCGGTCCATAATTTGAATGGGTTCCATATTCCAAATGGTGAGAAATCCAATTGGGAATTCTTACCAGGTGTAACCCATGCTCTTGACAAAGGGAATTTTTCCTATGTCAACAAGAGTGAACTCATGTGTGAGTTGCACTGTAATAGAAAGTGATTGCTACTATTTTCCTGGTAGTTTTACTAGAAGTGAGCTCCCTTGAGTTTCCTAGTAGTGAGATTGTTGGTTAATTTTGCCAAAGAGACCCTAATAAATGAATGGGATGCCCAATGTACTAAGAGCAATGAAGGGGTACATTCCTTG
The DNA here is from genome assembly GCA_032191745.1 of Picea mariana. Taxonomy (NCBI): domain Eukaryota; kingdom Viridiplantae; phylum Streptophyta; class Pinopsida; order Pinales; family Pinaceae; genus Picea; species Picea mariana. Next base: position 56,182 of record JASDQU010106000.1, on the reverse strand, counting down.
GGTTGGGGAAGTTGAGAGAAAGCAAGCTAGTGGAAAATCATGATAGTTGTAGGAGAATACTAGTGGGTTGTGGGTTTTTCTAAGCTGTGAGTGGACATTGAGAGATCACCCTCTTTTATGGATTGCTAGCCCCAGCTCGAGGGTGAATTTCTGTTGATATTTGGAATAAAAATTCTATGGTTGAGTGGAACATCTGTCCCAAGTAGTTGGTTGCAAAATAATTTTTAAAATATAAGTGTTTTATCTTGTTTCTGTGTTGCATTATGAGTTTAATCGTTGTGTATTAACTCTCTGTTTGAGAACGACTTATATGTTGTTGTATTTCAGTTTATTAGGCACATTTTATGTTATTTTAGAATGGTGTAGATGCATCTAGTTCATGGTATCAATATGGTTAAAATTGTATGTTTTCTTGTAGCTGGTAATCTACAGTATTAGTTAGCAGAAAATTTTCATTTTATGAGTATTTTCGCACATAAAGGACCTTAGTTGGGTTGGGGAATATTACAGTTGTAGTAATAAATATCGATCTTTCAAAAGCATATGCTCTATATTATTGGCTTTATCTTAGGTTGCTTTCCTTCACATGGGTTTTCAATTTTCATTGCTTAAGTGGATAATGTCTTGTATCACCCCAACTTCTTTCATTGTCCTTATCAACTGTAACTCGAGTTTGAATTTCTTCAAACCATCTCGAAGTCTTTAGGAAAGGATGCCCCCTATAACCATATTTTTTCTTATTGGTTATTGAAGGACTCAATCTGGCCATTTCAAAGGTAAAATGTGTGAAAATACTTCAAGAGGTGCGCATTGGTAGGATGAAACAATTTACACATTTCTTGTTCATTGATGATGCCCTACTCTTTTTCTATTATCTAGAGATAGATGGGAGAGTGATTAAACAATTGTTGGATATTTTTTGTCTCATTGTAGGTATAACAATCAACATAAGCAAATCTTCCATTTATTTCTTGAATATTGAAGTTGAAACTTGGAACAACATGGTTGATCTCTTAGCCTTCCCAACATTTGAGCTAGAAGATGGACTGAAATATCTTGGTTTCACATTAAAGCCAAATAAATATGGGATATCTAATTGGAAATGGTTGTTATCTAAGGTAAAGAAGAGTGTAACTTTTTGGTGCAATAGGTGGATATCGCAAGGAGGTCGTCTAGTGCTCATAAAGTTGGTTATCAAAGCTATCCCAATATACTAGCATTTATTGGCATACATCCAAAATGCATTCTACTAAATATTTGTAAGATCTACTTTAATTATCTATGGAAAGGGAAAGGGGAGTACTTGGCCTCACACCTAGTTAATTGGAAGATTGTATTAGTCCCTAAGGGACATGGTGGCTAGGGACTAAAATATATATGTGTTTTTTGGAAAGCACTCGCCACCAAATCTCTCTCGATTTTCCTTACTCGTGATAGCCTGTGGCGAAGAATTATGAAAGAAAATTATATAGCGCCTAGCATGATACTAAATTGGATTTGTAAACTTCAAAAGAGTATCGAGGGTGTCTCAAATTAGTGGAAAGCTATGACACTGGATTTTTTTATTATAGGGAGGTACATGGCATGGAAGGTAGGTTTGGGTGCCCAAGTCAAAATTGGAAATGATGTTATTGTCGTTTGTGGGAGGAATATCTTTCTCCATGAGGATATGGTAGAACAGTTTTGAGTATCGGGGCGATGTACACTAAATAGAGTAGGAAATCATGAAAAATTCATTTATCTGGAGTCAGGGTTGCCTCAATGCTCAGACGCTAGAGCTGGAAATGGACTAACATTAATTTTGGCAATTGTTCACCAATGAATTTGTAAAGGATCATATCCATCTATTTGAGAACAAGGATGAGCTAGCTTGGGTGTATAATCTAGTTGAGGGTTAGTATATGACTAAGTTAGGTTCCCTGTCCATTTAGTGGTTGATTCCAACAAATAGTCCATGGTGGCCGAGGAAGATTTGGAAAATCAAGGGTCCACTAAAGAGGGTGATATTATTTTGGCTAGTTTTGAAAGAACGAGTTCTGACATGGGACAATCTCCAAAAGAGGAATAAAATTGGTCTCGATATCTATAATCTATGCAAAAAAAATGGAGAATCAAATGTTCACCTCTTTCTATAGTGCACTTACACTAGACAAGTTTTCTCTGAGATTGAAGTACAACTTTAGGTGGATCATCTTTGGGATGGGAATTCCTTGGTGGACTACTTTCAAGTTTATTACAGTAGGATATCTTTGAAATCACTCCATGTCTTACCTATTATGGTAGGATGGGGAATATAGTTGCCGCACAATGCTAGTTTCTTTGAGGATACTCTTTGTCTCACTTATGAAGTATCACAGCATATTCTGGCTCTCTTTACTTGTTATAAGCCCAATAGTTCTGTGAATAAATCACTCTAATTAGAAGAGCTTAATATTGACAAAACAATGCCTTAGGGATTTTTTGACAAGGCCAATCAAGGGCAAGATCAAGCTTGCATGTTGGGCTTTGTTTTTCATTTCTTGGATACTCACTATATTTTAGGCAAAGAAAACTTGGGCCTTGGTACCAACTATCGGGCCAAATTCAATGCATTGTTTGTGTTGTTGAAGTGTGCACTTGACAGGAATATCCTTGTTTTGCAAGTTTTTAGAGACTCGGAGTTAATAATAAAATGGATGAATGACGCACACCAGGTGTCTAACTTAGGACCACTTCATCTAGCTCATCAGTTGAAGTCAATCTCATAATAGTTTCAAGCACATATACCGTGAATTAAATGTTGATGTTGATACACTATCCAAGGATGCATTGGTCATTGACGAGGACAAGAAGAATTTTCTAATGAACCATTGCTCCATAGGAGTGAGAAATAGTTTTCGGTCATGTAATAGTCACCTTACAGTTTGTTTTGGCATGTTTTTGTTGTCCTTTGAAGAACAAGTGTCAGTGTTGTTCTTCTTTTTAGATTTGCTTATGTTCTTATTTTACAGCATTTTAGGTGGGCCAAACACTCTTCAGTTTGTTGGTTTTAATGTCATTAGAGTCTAGGCCCGACTTATTTTCATCTTTGATTATGAGCCAGTTTTGTCTTTTTTGTCTAGTGAAATGGACTTAAAGATTGTACATCTATTTCTTTCGAAATTAAAGTATTTTTTTGGAAAAAAATATTAAATCATATTATATTATATATTATATTATATTATATGGTTGATGCTTAAATTTAAATACTATACTGTATGGTTGATGCTTTCAAGTACACTTAAACGTGATGTGTGCTCGAAGCTATTCTAGAACAATAACAATAACGATACTTCCATGATGTATGTTGCATAATTGTCATTTTTTATTCGTAATTTCTAACAAAGTAAGTAATATAACAAAGTAAAATCCATAGATTCACTATTTCCACTCTACTCATGAGTCGCGACTTCAGGGATTTTCAAGGTCAAATAATTTTATCGAATACATAAAGAGATGTCAGAACATGTACACTTTGATGAAGTGATTCACCAACAACTCAGTCCTGTCGAAGGAGCCGAAGGTGACTAGCAGAGAGCCGAAGGTTTTGAGATATGGAGGAGAGATAGAATGGAGGAGAACTATAGGATTCGAGGCTTGACTCTAGTATTTTTTTGTTTCTTACTAGGTTGGTTGGGGATTTCGTATCTGGAGTTTTAATCTAGGTCTCTAGGTAGTTATGTTATCTTTTCTTAGTTTCTTCTTTTGGAAAGGAGCCTTGGCATGTTACCTAGTATTTGTTAAATTTTGCCTTAAACCTTGATTTTAGCGGGGTTCTAGTGTAATGGGGCTATTATTTGGGGTGTTTTTGGTAGAGTGTGGTTTCCTGTGTTTCTTATTAAAAGGATTTCCAGCTTATTTTTAGCAATGGGCCAAATGAAGCTGGCCTTAACTATCTTTTCCAACCAACTTCAAGAGAACTGCATTAAAGACTTTTGGTTGGGCCCCTGAGGCACTTAAATGTTGTTTTTATTTTCTTATTTTTGGTAACTGGTCTGTTACAGACAACATTAGTGGGGACAAGTTTAGTGGAGCCCAGGTGGCTTGTTAATGGCATATACTCGAAAGGCAGGTTTGGAAGACGACGTTAGTGCACCAAAGGGTGCAGCTGACAAAGCCCTCTGGTAGAGGGTCGGTCTTTTTGACACTATAGACACCATGGGAGTGAGTACAAATACATTAACTACTTCAACTACTAACTTGTCCTCTCAACCTTGTTCTCCTAGTAGAGGGATAAAAGGCCTTTCTCCAACACTTACGGGTATTCTACCTGGTTTATTTGGTAGTCTTTTGTCTACGATGAAGTCTGAGCCTCTGTGTGGTCAGGTAGAGGGTGAAAGGGTTTCTAGCTTTCCTCTTCCACAGAGTAAGGTGAGGAAATCTTTAAGAATGCCTAGTGGTAGGCATAGAATGTGGAAAGAAAATAAGGTGATTAAAAGGATGGTGTTGGGTTCGAACATTGGTCTTAGGGAGACATGTAGGTTAGCTTTGTTCTGGCTGGTTGGCAGATTTTCATACAGTAACATGTGCAAGGTTTCGCTCCCTGTATGGGTCGAGCAAACCTGGGTGCCCCTTTTAGGTTATGTGCCAGAGGTGTTATTTTTAACCAAAGGTTGGTTCAGTTTCATTTTCAAAACATTGGATGATTTGGCACAGATATTGGCTAATCGGTGGGTTATTGGAGGCAACAGCATGATGTTGAAGCGATGACGGGTAGCTTTCAACCCGACGACATAATATTTACAGTTTCGTCACTTGTGGGTTTTATTACCTGGTTTACCTTTACAACTATGGAATGAGGGAGCCATGAAATCTATCAGAAACACATTGGGTACATGTATTATGGTAGATGGTCAGACTCTTTCGGACCCTTCCAGAAAGGTTGGGAAAATACTTGTTGAAATCGATATTCGTTGTGGGATTCTAGAGACTTTGGAAATCGAATGGAGGGGTCGGAGGGTACTACAACGGTTGGATTACCTCGGCATACCTTTCAGGTGTATCCTCTGTCAAAGTACGGGACACCTACGGAGATATTGTAGTGGTTGGGTAGAGGAAGAGGTGTCGGAAGATACTGCTCTGCAAAGAGAGTTTCGAGAACCCTCGTCAGAGGATGATTCTTATGGGACAAGAGCACTACACTAATTATCGGAGGTTTTAAGTCAGACGGAGTGTTTGGAGACACTATCGAGTAAGTTAAACTTCTATTGTCCTTCTCTTTTTTCATCTTTATCATCGTGGGAGAGGGATACTCTAAATGCCTCTTGTTGGTTGAAAATTTATACTTCCAAGGTTACATGTTCCTTAGTTTTGGATGGGGAGTGTGCAGGACCCTCCTTAGTGGGCACTTTTCGACAGGGGGACAGGGATATACCTTTGGTTGAAGTGTCGGGGGTAGAGTCTTCAAGGGAAAGTGTGATTCTGGTTCAAGCTATTATTAAGGAGGTTTAGCATGGCCTTCCCATCTGTCCTATTGGTCCAAGTTAGCTGACACTTCCATCCCTTTGTCTTTGACTCAGTATGGGGATTCTGATCGTCTACCTGGCTGTAGAGAACCAGATGAGGAGGAAACTTCCCTTAATGTCATTATGGATTCTCTTATTCCTTTTATTCGAGAAACCAAGTCACCTGTCCCATTACCCATCTACCTTGGAAGCTCAATTTATGGAAAATCAATGTGTGGTGGGGAGGCCAATTCATTGATTCCTTGTGCAGAGGGGGCAGGGAAAGAGTTTTTCTGGTCGAGGGGGTTGGGTATTGAATATCTCTATTTAAGACCAGGAGTGCCCCCAAAAAGCGGAGGTTACGACCTCCATGCCATCTGTTACATGTCCTCCTACCATTGACCGTGGGGCACTTAGAGTAATGAAATCCCTGTCAAGGGTGAAGTAATGATTTTTCTCTCCCTAAATCTTAGAGGGATTGGGGGAACCCTTAAAACAACCTATGTTCGTAGATTCTTAGATAGAACCCACCCGGATATTATGTTTTTACAAGAAACTTTGGTTCAGGAAACAAAAAGCTAGAGCATTTATGAATAACTTTCTACCATACTGGGTTTCCTGTGCAATTAACTCGGTTGGTAATTCAAGCGGTCTTTTGGTTACTTGGGACCCAAAAAAATTTGACTTGGTACCTTACCTTTCTTGTGGTGGCATTTTGTTGACAGGATGGTGTATTGAAAGCAAAATAGAGATCACTCTACTAAATTTTTATGGTTCGTGCTCGGAGAGGAAAAGATTTTGGAACAATGTGGAAGAATATGGTATGTTATCACATAAAACTCCTATTATTGTTGGTGACTTGAACTTTACCATATCGACGGGTGAGGTCTAGGGGGGGTTGGCACAAGTCGGGCCTTTAGCAGAATTTTTCAGAACTTTTTTATGAACCAACAGGTTAATTGGTATTCAGTCGGATAGGATTGTCCCTACCTGGAGAAATGGGAGGACAAGTGTTGACTCCATATCTAAGAGGCCGGATCGGGTTATGATATCATAAGATATTTTAGCAAGTGTGGGCCTCTATAGATCCTAGGTGGAGTAACCATATGTCTCTAATCATGCCCCTGTGTTATTACAACTAGAGATCACACCATTCTGTAAGGCTTATCCGTTCAAATTTAACTCACAATGGCTGAGTGAAAAAAAATTTAACAATATTGTCCATGAGGTCTGGACCGATCAAAAAATTTTAACTGAAGAAGGGAAACAGTGAAGGTTAGTCTGGAAACTAAAATAACTAAAGTCCCATACAAAAAACTGGGTAAAGGAAATCAAATGTTGGGATTTGATGCATCTTGAGAAGGTGGAGGATGAAATCAAAGTCACTCTTCAAAAAATTACAGGAGGCGAGCAGTTACTGGAGGAGGAAAGACACCTTAGTAGTCTTGAACAAGAAAGAAACAAGTATCTAAAGGCAAAAGAGGAACTCTAGAGACAGCATAGCAGGGCGATTTAGATACAAAGTGGCGACCAAAACACAAAGTTTTTTCACCAATTTGTCAGTTACAGAAGAAACCGAAAACATGTATGGGAGATTAAATATGACACTCGGCAAATACACTCTGGTCAGGTGGAATTAAAAGCAGAGGCCGTCAATTATTTCAAAAAGTTATTCAAGGCACAGGATCATCCTTCTATAACTAAACATGTCAGATTTGCAGGCCTTTTCTCCTGATTGTTTAATGAGGAGGAAGCCAGAGTTCTACAAATCCCTTGCAACATGGGCAAATTGAAAGAGGTTTTAACACTGTTTAAAAAAGAAAAAATCTCAAGGCCGGATGGCTGGACAGTTGAGTTTTTTATACATTTCTTTGATCTAGTAGGGAGTGATCTATTAGAGATGGTAAAGGAATCAAGATCTAGAGGTGTTATTGATGGTGGCCTTAACTCTACCTTCTTGGCCCTTATACCAAAAGTTAATAAGCCAACTACCTTTGGAGATTTCAGGCCAATTTCCTTGTGTAACCTCTGTTATAAACTAATCTCCAAAATTATTGCAAATTAGATCAAACCTTTCCTCTCTCGTTCACTATCTGTAGAGCAGTTGGGATTTTTAAAAGGCAAACAAATCCAAGATGCCATTGGAACAACACATGAATGCCTCCATAGCATTAAAAAAAAAAATTGAAATCCCTTGTACTTAAGTTGGATCTAAAGAAAGCATACGATTGCATAAATTGGGACTTTCTAAGGTTGATTTTAATACAAGTGGGCTTTGGTATTCCAATGAGTAACTGGATTATGAGTTGTGTCATTTCCTCGTCCTTTATTGTTTTACTAAATGGGGAGGCTACGGATTTTTTCAGAAGTGGCAGAGGTTTACGCCAAGGGTTCCCAGTATCCCCTTTGTTGTTTATTCTGGTTATGGAGGGTCTTAGTCTACTACTAAACGAAAGAAAACGAGATGGGAAGCTGATGGGAGTGAAGGTGTCCAGAATTATTAAAATTCTTCATCTATTTTTTGTGGATGATGTATTAATCATGACTAGAGCCACTCTACAAGAATGGATGGAGATTGATAGACTCATTAAAATGTTCTGTAAAGCGTCGGGTTTACAGGTGAATGAATAAGAAACAACAGTTCTTCAAGATGGGCTATCAGAGGTGGACTTAATTCCTTTGAAGATTTTGTTCCTGTTTAATTTTACATATCTTTCTGTAGGGTTCAACTATCTTGATTATTATCTAAAGACAGGGCCGCATAAAGTGGAAGACTGGAGTTGGTTACTAGCTAAGGTGGAGAAAAGAATAGGCCATTGGTGCAATAGGTGGTTTTCATTAGGTGGTCGGTACATTTTATTGAAATCGTTCCTGGAAAGTCAACCAGTTTACTGGATGTCTTTGGCCATCATCCCCAACTCAGTCTTAAATAAGTTAAGGAAAGTAATGTTTAATTTTCTCTAGAATGGTAGTAGCGATACTTATCATTATCATCTTTGCAGGTGGGAGACACTAACTAAACCAAAGAACTATGGGGGATGGGGATTTCGTAATATTTTCCATTTCAACAAAGCACTGGCAACAAATACTCTTTGGTGAGTGTTAACGCGGGATGGTATCTGGCACAGAGTTTTAAAAGATAAATATTTTCCTTATGTCACTGTCACAAATTGGCTCAGATCGGTGACCTTTCAATAGTCAGCAACTTCTAGAATTTGGAATAGTCTCTTAAAATCTGTACACCTGCTCACAAACTGGTTGAGTTGGAATCTGGGTTCGGCTCACTATGTTTATATCGACAAAGACAGAATTATGGGGTTGGGAGAGAGATCCTACTTCTCTCATACTCTTTTATCTTTATTAAGACAAAAAAATATTACCTTACTCTCTCAGGCTAGAGGACCACTTGATCAAGAATCCATATCTTCTCATTGGATGAGGAGTAATGAGATGGGAATCACAGGTGAATTGGCAGCAAAATGGGAACAATTTTGAATAACACTTATTGGGTCAAGGGACTTCATACATGACAAAGATGATGAATTGATGTGGACTAGAGGAGATTCTTCAGGATCCCTCACTGTAAAAAATGCTTATAATGCTTTATTATCAACCCTGATGTTGCAGTGGTTTGGTGGATGGAGGCTAAAAGTATGGAAATGGGATATACCACTAAAAATAAAACTCTTTATCTGGTTGGCAACAGAAAATAAAATATTAACATGGGACAACTTGCAATAGAAAGGCTGGAAAGGACCAAGTCAATGCCAATTATGTAAAAAAGATTCGGAAAATATAATCCATCTCTTCATCCACTGTTCTTTTGCAAAATCGATGTGGGAGAGAATACAAACCGGACAAAAGAATAAAAAAGTTTGGGAAGGGAATACTCTGTCTGATTGTTATAAAAAATCGACAGAGGATAAGACTGTCCCTTCCACCTTACCTACTCTAATTTGCTGGAATATTTGGTTAGAGAGAAACTCAGTTATTTTCAAGAAGATCTCTCCCTCTATTCTCTCTGTGGTCACCAAGACACTGGGATCACTAAAAAGGAATTTGGCTCTTCAAACTTCTATTCCATTACGTACTTGTATGATTCCTCAGTGAACTGGCACTACAGTAGCATGTTTTGATGGGGCAGCACAAGCAAGGGCAAGGGGGAGTTATCAAAACTCCGGATCATACAATTTATAGATGGATCTTCAACTGTGGAGAAGGCACTAATACAAGGGAAGAATTACTAGGAGTTTGGGCAACACTAACGCTGGCAACACATTTGTCAATTCATGAACTCCAGGTTCTGGGGGATTCAAAGGTAGTAATTGAATGACTGAACGAAAAGGGAAGACTTCACACAAGTGCAATCGAATGTTGGAAGCTCAGAATCAAGGAATTAATTAAACACTTTCAAGAAATCAGTTTTGCACACATCTTCCGGGGATTTAATAGGGAGGTGGACTTTCTATCAAAACAAGCTATTCAGGAACCTGAAGGCGGAATTAATTTTTTCAAGTGGATTAATGGGACTAAAGGTCCCAAGAGTCACTACAACCTTTACTAGTGCTAGTCCTTTTTTGGTCACTATGTATTGGCCTTGTTTTGCAATAGTTGGCTAAATTTACCTTCTAGTAGTGGTACTAAAGGAAGTATAGACAGAGGACCTCCCTTGGATTAGTATTTAGGATTTTGTGTAGCCATTTTAGTATCATATGCCAACTTTTGAAATGTAAGGATTGGTAAATGGAGGATATATTTTGAGACACATGGACTTTTTTTGGAAAGCTTTTCATAATTTATTATATAGACAAGATTTGTAAACAAATTATATTTCACTAATATAATTGAGTAAATTTTCTATTGGAAAAAAACAACTCAATCCTAAGTTTAACAAGATTAATACTATAAGACAAAAAATTTATTAATCTTCAACCTAATTCATTTAATCAACTGAATTGGGTTTGGGTTGATGTTAAATATATTTTTATATTATAATTTTATATTAAATTTAAATCTTAATAATCTATACTAAATAAATTGCACTTGCATATTACATTTATACCATACCATTGCACTTGCATATTACATTTATACCATACCATTGAGATCAAATGTGAATATAGATTGTTACATTTATATATATGACTCATCAAATCTGAGATTGAGGGAACTTATTTACAATTTAATTATAAATTTCAACCGAAAAAACTAGGTAAGGTCGTGGTTCAACTGTACGGAAACCAGCGGATGTTGGGTTCAAAGTCGGATTAGCAATGTTTACACGTTTTCTCCATGAATTTCAAAGGGATACAATTTTCCAGGAGACCTACTTCATTAGCCTGCCGTTATAGGAAGGTTACAGAGTCCATTACTTCCAAAGTGAGGAAACTCCATTGCTTCGTAATTGTGAGAATAAACAAGACTCGGTTAAGGAGCATTTTTTTTAAACACACCATTGCTCATAAGATATAATTGAGCAATGGTTCAACTAAGAACTAATACCAACCTGTCTCGTGGATTCAATTATTAAAGCCACTGAAAAAATACAAACTCTGAAATGCTCAAAGCATAAATACGCTTATGTCCCACCGTTTGTGTTCTTTTCGTATATCAACCTGCAACTATCAGTTCTTTATCGATTAAATAGAAGGCGATTCTTCACGGACTGCATATCCCTAAAAACCATTCAGCATTTCTTAAATTTGTATGCTTAAATATTTATGTTGTGACATGTAAATTTGAGAAGCTCCCTCTGATTCACTTCATTTTGAAATTCCAGCATTGGTCCTTTTGTTTTTTGTTTTGTTAATGTGGATACTTCTGATTTTGTTTTTTTGTTTATGTGGGTACTTGTTCTCATTTGAAAATAGAGAAGAAACTAGAGGCTTAATAGTATTATCAGATGTGAAATGTGAAGTGCCCCAATCTTATGTAAACTTTGTCGATTATATTGGCTAAATTTTAGCAGTGTGTAAGCTGTTTACAATGAAATCAGATGGTTCAATTTTTATCAAACTTCGAGTTTGGAGGTTTTTCATGAAGGTGTCCACTGTCGAGCGTATCACTTTTATTGGTTTTTGTGTCGATCTCAGCGGGAGTGTAACAAGTTAGGAGGGACAGTCAAGCTCGATCATTTCAATAGCCTTAAAACTACCTCGGTACATGCAAAGAGCTGCAGATATTAAATTTTGATGGGTTAGGTCAGGTAAAAGAACACTCAGAAATAGAGGTATGCTTTATTTTGCACCCGCCATTCTACTGCCACTCGGAGTGAGTAGTGTAGTTTTAATTAAACTTGTTCTTGGGTGCTTGACCCATAATGAATGAATGATTGGGAAAGGTGAATAGAGAGATACATACCCATCTTTTACTCTGTCAAATGCAGCAAACAGAAACTTGTATTACTGCATCCAGTGCATCTGGATGTGATGGGAATAGCTGGCAAATTGGCAACATAAACTTCTGGGGGTGTGAACCACCGGCAATCAATTAAATAATGATTTGCTCATAAGAATCAATCAAATAGTGAATTGGTCTTTTTGAGGGCAATTGAATTTTTTCTTTTTATAGTCTACAGAGGCGTTCGCGCATGCATGTTCTACGGATCGTTTTAACGTGTCACGTTACCACTGTAACAAACCAGCCACTTTGTTCGCCTTCATAATAATATGACAAGTGACAAATGGAGATGGTGATAGTAACAAATTTATTCCTTCTTCTTCTCTTCTCTTCTCTTCTCTTCAATGCATCTTCGCCAGGACGGCCAATAAGATTATAGTATAGTTGGTCGTGAGAGTCTTTATGATTGAACACACTCGAGGAAAGAGAACAATAGATGACCACAGGAATCCTCACATTGAAGACCACTTGTAAACACAAATAGATGTGACTACCTAAAAAAATGTACACATTATTTCACAAAGGTAATCTCCTTTATATATAGAGAACAATCTCTTTCATATACACAGAGAGAGAGCGCAAAGGGACTGATGAAGGAAAGAAAAATAGATTTGACTACCTCAAAAAATTAAAAAAAAAATGCACACGTCATTTCTCAAAGCTAATATTTTTTAATAAAACTTTAAATATTATATATTATCTCAAAATCTTTAAATATTATATATTATCTCAAAGCTAATCTTTTATAATAAAATTTTCAATATTATATATTATGTTTGATAGCTTTCAAGTCCACAGAAACGCGATGTGTAGCCAAAAAGTAACATTACCAATAACGATCCTCCCATGGTGTATGTAACATCATTGCTTTTTTAATGTATAATTCAAGATAGCGTTATAATATTAATTGATTGATTGATTTTAAGTTAGGTTGAATAAACTAAGGGACCAAGAAAATAACATTTTTAATTTATTTTCACATTTTTTTTCTATGTGGGATTTTTTTATTGTGAATCTTAATGTGGTTGATCTTATCTTCTTCAAATAGTTGATGCATGTTGTCAACTTTTAAGTTGTTTTTCATATTGAGAATATATGCAAGTTTTTTTTTCCCAAACTTTCTTAGATACCCTCCACCTACCGATCTCACATCTAAAATAATATGAAACCGTCTTCAATTGTGCAACTAACAACCTTACTTTTCCTTTGATCTCTAATTTTGTACTCTCAATATACTCAAAGTTAAAAAAGCAAATTGTTAGTGTATTGTAACCCATGGCAGACATGAATTAAGAATAAATTTATATAATCTAATTTTAATAAAAGAAAATTTAAGATGTGTACAATTTGTCATGTTTTTTTCAACGTTTTTGGTAGTGAACAATAATCAACACAAAGTTCCATACAAATGTCACGATAGAACATAAGAACGTTTTTGGTAATTTATCTAACTCGGTTTCATACAGATACAGATCGGAAACGCACAAATATTGCAAAGCCTATATACTAAGAACATTTTCTATTCGTAGAGGATAATGATAAGCCCATACTAACAAAGTAGAAAGCTTTGTAATTTAGGCTTCAAAAATATCCACTATTTCCACTCTACTCGAGACTAAGTTTGGAATTTTATGTTTTACACAACTTAAATTTTTTTTTTAATGTATTTAACACTTAATAAAAAATTACAATATGTGTTATAATATAACACATATTGTAAATAAAAAATTTAAGATTTATAATATTTTTTTTATGAGAATGAAAATAATTTAATCATTAATTTTACATTTAAATGTTTAGAATTAATTGTACCTTATATTGTACTGTACTAGTGATCTATCTAATCTTATTATTAATCTTTTCTTTATTTTCTACTTAATCATATTAATGAAATATTAATCTTTTCTTTAATTTTCTTTTTAATCATAAGAATCAATATATTATGGTTGATCCTTAATCTAAAACTTACAGATTTACAGATTGCAAAGTTGTTTTGAACATGCCATTTATGGAGTTAAACATTAAATTATCTAAGTACATCACTTTTAGTCGTCATTCCTGATCTTATCTTTACACTGTCATAGAGATGATGTTCTCTTAACATTGTCACAGATAAAAAGTAAAAATAAAGTAACAAATGACACTTTAGGCATTTGCATAAAACTAAAATAAAAGTTGTTAAAAACTTATAACCATCATTAAAATAAATTTGACAGAAAAGAAAAGAAGGATTTGAAATTCCAGGCCTGCCAGTCGCTACTAAAGAGATTTTCAAGGTAAAATAATTTTAAAATAAATTTGACAGAAATGAAGGATTTGAAATTCGAAGCCTACGAGTCGCGAGTCGCCACTAAAGAGATTTTCAAGCTAAAATAATTTTATTGAAGACAACACGTACACTTTGATAAAGTGATGCACATACAAGACGGTCCTGTAAAGTAAAGCAAGTTTGACGGCAATTGTACGACTAAGAATTTATTAATCTAAAACTAATGCATTTAATGGACTGATGTGAGTTGATGTCAAATACATGTTTTTTTCATATTATACTATTATATTAAATATAAATCTTAATAATCTAGACTAACTTGCATATTACATTTATACGATATAAGTGAGATCACATTTGAATATAGATTGTTATATTTATAATATATGACTCAGATCAAATCTGAGATTGAGTTAAGTTATTTACAATTTACTTCTAAATTTGAATAGAAGGAACCAGGCTGGGAATTTGACCTTTTATATTTTTTATTTATTTTAAAACGTATTTGATATTTAGTTTAAAAAGTATTTGATATGTGGATAAGAAATCCCTTATTTACATACATCAAAATACCAAAAACATTAAATTGATGTTTAACTGTGTAGATTTTTTGTCAAAATATATTGTAGGTTTGTTTAGTATATATGGCCTAAGTTAATAACTATAATTCATAGCTTCAGCAGTTAAGGAACTAGGTAGAGGCAGAGCAGTGGAATTATCATGGTTTCAGTTTTCAAGGAACTAAGTACAGGCAGAGCCTTGGAATTATGGTTGATAGCACTTGAACAATGTTAGTTGAGGGAGTAAATAGACATCCAAATTCCAAATTCCAATGCTCCAGTCTGGGTCTTCTTAGCTTCAGCGTCCAACTTTACTCTGTGAGTGCGATTTCCAAGTCTTCTATTGGTCATGGCTGAAGCTTGGAGATTAGATCTGTTCAGCATAAAATTTATGACAGTAAAATTAGTTAAAATTGGAAGAATTAATTCACACAACACAAAACGTTTTTCATTGCTTAACAAACAAATGGGGGTTACATATATAGCATGCAGATCACTGACTCAAGTGGATCTGATTAGCTAATAATAGTAAACCTAGAAAACTCACTGAAACTCACAGTTACAACAGTTATCTCTTACTAAAGTAAGCTTTATTCTAACACCCTCCCTTAATGCTTACTTTACAAATTGCAATACAACACAAAACATTACAACACTAGAACTTTCATCTGTCTGTCTGATCTGGTCTTCCTCGACACTGAAACCCACTCTGCAATCACACGGCTTCCGCTCTTTCTTCTCCCTCTTCTTCGAGCTACCCACTGACACACTTAAAGTCAAAACACCTCTGACCATCTTTCTTGCACTTGTATACTGGACAATTTGACAACTTGGCTCATCGGGGCTTCCGTGATAAAAGTTGACAATTATTGATGCATTCTATGAACTTGCCTTCATCTGTCGGATTTTTGCTTTCGGCTATCCTTCAGTGTATAGAAGAACAGACAAGGTGACTTCCAATAAAAACATTGTACTTGAAACTGGGGCTACCAGCGTGCATCAAGATACAAGTTCTTATTTTTACAAAAACACTTAAACAATAGCACATTACAAAACAACAAGGTAACCTGTAACTTTTGATCTTGGAGCACCGAAGAACAACAAGATCCACCAGTGTATAACAGACTTGTACACATACTCAAACCAATGATGTGTTCTCTTGGCACCGAA